>CAUYQV010067104.1:0-22010 GCA_963574575.1 Galagoides demidoff
CTTGGAGAGAATTACTTTGGAATTAGGATGGGGTGAAAGTATAGCCCAGCTGACCAAAATTGGATTTGATAGTGGGAGAAACTGATTGTTTTTTTAAACAGACGTGGAAGCAACCCAAGTGCCCATCAACCCATGAATGGACTAACAGACTATGGTATACCATGGAGTTCCATTGAGCCATAAGAAAAGACGGAGACTTTACACCTTTTGTGTTTACCGGGATGGAGGTGAAATACTTCTTAGTACAGTATCTCAAGAATGGAAAAGAAAAAGTATCCAATGTACTCAATACTTATATGAAGCCAATATACAAGCAATTACACACAAAAGAAATAACACAAGTATAGTCTAATGAGGGGGAAGGGAGACGGGGGAAGGGGAGGAGGGAGGAGGAGGGAGGGTGATTGGCAGGATCTCACCTACTGAGCACAATGTGGGGGTGTTCAGCACACCCCCTGGGTGAGGGACTCAACTGTCACTTGAACTTTTACCTTAGAAATGAAAACAAGGCAACCTAAACATTTGTATCCTCATATTAATCTGAAATTTAAAAAAAAAAAAAAAAGAAATTGGGTTATCTCAGGAGTCCCCACTTCAAAGACAGGCAGGTCTTTGTCAGGAGCCATTCATTAAAAGGCAGGTGGAACGTTCTTGGAAATCGTTAGTTAAAAATAACAGAGGCCTTCTCAGGAGCCCTCAATTCCTCAGGTTCAAGCAGCCGAGTGCCCCCGATGCCCCTACCACCAGGGGTGGCTTTTGCCAAGGAGGTAAGACTTGCCCTCTTTATGTGGTGTCCCCCTGGCCAAGACAAAGGTGGTGTCTATTTCTGTATCAGTATAGCTTCATTCAAGAAAAAGCATCGCTTATTCTTTAAGTTTTTAAACAAAGGCAAAGGAAAAAAGCTTTCTAATAACTGGCATGCTTTGCTAGGGTGTTATATCATTATTGTTATTAATTATCATTAACAGTCTTAAAATATGCCTGTTAATGATTTGAACACAAAATAGCAGCGCAGGTCTTAGCCAAGAGCAGCATAATTACCTATTAATGAGATGTAAATTTCCCAGGGAAATGACAGAGATCTCGAAGTACCACCTTCTGAACTAACATAATAAAGTTAATAATAATAATAGTGTATAATCTGAAGATATTAGTGTTAATTTGAATTTTAACACCGTATTTAAACAGACTGAGAGACGTGCAAATTATTTGCTTAGCTCAAACCCAAACCCCCCCATCCAGGCTATTAAGGAAAAATCGATTGTTTTCGGAATGATATAAAAGTGGCTCACTGCAGTCGTTACATCGAGCTTCCGGCTGCTTGGATTGTTTCTTTTACTTTGGGCTTATATCTCTTTTATTTTCAAAAACAACCTGAGGTACCTTATACAATTAAACCCAATATAGAACAAAACTTAAAAAAATGAAAACACACCAAAACCAAGTTAAAGGGAACCGAGAAGTAGATGCTACCAGGCCCTCAGGATAAACTATAGCAGCTGAGCTCTGACTGCAATTCTCAGCTTCCCAGGAACATGAGAGGGGCAATTTAAGTAACTGAGTTTCTGGCTCGTGAGCAACCTTGTTAGGACAGGCGCAAGCTTTGAATCGCAAAAACTTTTCCTTCCCTGCAGCCAAGAGAGACACAGGCCTGCCTGTGGCTATTAGGAGATCGCTTCCCAAGCTCCCGTCACACCTACCTTCATAGCTGGCATGGAAGCCTTGGGCGCTGACCGCGTAGTCGCTGATGAGACGCAGAGAGAGGGTGGTGGCTGCACTGACAATGGTGGCTGGCAGCTGAAAGCCCGTGAGCCTGAAAGTCAACAAGGTGCAATTAGTATTAGTTTCCTATGGTAAACTGCACATCGTTAAGCATTTATTGAGCGCCTGCTGAATGTACAGTGCTGCTCTAGGCACAGGAAGGGACATAAAAGGCGCTTGACTTGGGACAAAGACAAAAATGATTCTCAAGCAGAGGGGATGAAAGGTAGCAGTTTACCACAGAAACACGAGGCCACGACCCCCCATGGCCTAATCCCCTGCCTCATGTGTGTCTTCTTTTCTCCTCTTCTAGATTCTTCTCCTGTCTCCTCTCTTCTGGCTGAGGTCCTATAAGCCTCCCCATGAATTTGCAACCAATAATTGCCAGTAGACAATATTTACTCACACATTGAGGGAGACGTATCCAACTCTAAGTAGCGGGATGTGGATGCGTCTTATCGCTGACTTTAAAAGGCATGTCTACTGCTTTTATAGAAATAGGTGCTTATTAGCTTAAAAAAGAAGAAAGCGGAAAAATGAAAACCCAACACCATCTAGAAATAATCATTCTTGACAGTTGACATACAAAGAGATGGAAGGATCACTAGATGGAATCGCATTCAACAACATAATTTCATACCAATGGGATCACGCTGTGCATGCTTTTGAAATTAAAATGTTTAAATTGTCTTTCTGGAATTTAAGGGAAGAAAAGGAAAGTGGGTTGAAATTAAAGGGAGAGTTGAACCAGAGATAATATGTGTTTAGCATGAGAGAGTCATTTTGAAAGATTCCTCTAAAGTTAAAAAGATCCCAGTGAACACTTGGGAAGACATTTAGAATGACTCCCCTGGGCGTCCATGCATGGTGGCCCCACGGGAGACCTGATGATGTACACAGGTGGGAGTGAGGTGGCCGCACAGGTGGCACCTGCATCCTTAGCCCTCTCACTTAGACTCAGCCTACCCTCCCCCAGCCCAAACCAGGATCTGGAAGAAATTCCAGCTTTCCATCTATCCCCAGTTCTAGGTAGTTTGGAGTATCTATGGGGCTCCTGGAGCCCACTCTGTACCTTCCAATGCTATCCAATACCTCGATGCCCGGGATATCCCAGAAAGACATGAAGAATGGGCTCAGACCGGTTAAAACAGATATTTGTTAACACCCGCTGTGCAAACCCTTCCCACCATTCTCATTTTCTAAGATTCATGTTAACTCAGAATTAACTCAAGAAAAAGAGAAGAAAAGTGATTAGACTATGAGACAGGCAAGCAAATAAGTTTCGAGGTCATCTTTTCTCTAAGGATAAAGATATTCAGCGAAAGATCCTCACCTCAACCCAAATTCACATTATCTTTCTCTCCTTCTCCTGGACCAAAATGATACATAAAATAACGAAGCCATGTGTGTTAGAAGAAAGGATCTTTTTAAGTAAGAATGTGTAGAGCATTCCGTTTGTTTCTACCTGCCCATCAGTCTTCCAGGGGGCTGTCCACAGCCTGGGGTTCTGACAGGTAATCCCACCTGCCCAACCAGCCATGGAGTTGAGCAAATAATTATGCATGACACACTGTTTCTCATTTTTATGGACTGGCTCAAGGTATGAGAGAGAGGGAAGAGGGTCCACACACCCAAGCAGGGTCCTTCTAACTCTTTACACGGAATATGATACAGGGTGACCATGAAGTTTGTTTGCATTTTTAAAAAGCATGCCATTTAAAATTGCACATCGAATTTATGGCCACCCTGTATATAGACTCTGGTTTTTTACTTTTTTTTTTGTTTGTTTATTTGGGATTCATTGAGGGTACAAAAAGTTAGGTTACACTGATTGCATTTGTTGAAGTCCCTCTTATAATTGCATCCCACCCCCAAGAGGTGTGCCATACACTGCGACGTATATGGACTCTCAATATTTTTGGATCTTAAATCATTAGAATATAAGCTGGGACTACCAGCAGCGTCTTTATCAACACACACAGACTATCTGCTTTGGAGAAAATGGTACCATCACGTAGATATAAATGAAAGCTAAGCAGTGGTAAGAGAAGAGAGGCAGAGAGCCTTGACGATGTAGTCTTCAGATCCTGGATCCAGCCATGCAGAGAACTCTCTCTCTTCAATGCCTAGTTACACCACCCAACATTCTTTTTTTTTCCTTTCCTTTTAGTCTTTTCTCAAAATTAGCTAGACCTGGATTTCCATCTCTTGCAATTGATGGAGTACTGACAGAGACAACATGAAACTCCAGAGGCCTTAAAGAAAACTATGGACGGATTTATTGTAACTATGTGAAAATTACAAAGCGTGGATGGGTGACAAAAGGAAGCATAAAAAGGTAATGAGGAAAATGCAAACGGAAAGATTATATATGTGACAGGAAGAGGGTGAGTATTTATTTATTTATTTATTTTTGAGATGGAGCCTCAAGCTGTCCCCTGCGTAGAGTGCCATGGCATCACAGCTCATAGCAACCTCCAACTCCTGGGCTCAAGCAAGTCTCCTGCCTCCGCCTCCCAAGTAGCTGGGACCAAAGACGCCCGCCACAACGCCCGGCCATTTTTTGGTTGCAGCCATCATTGTTGTTTGGCGGGCCCGGGCTGGGGATTCAAACACGCCACCTTAGGTGTATGTGGCTGGCGCCTTAGCCGACTGAGCCACAGGCGCCGAGCCGAGTATTTAGACCTGAAAGAACACTTATAAATCAGTAGGAAACGGATGAAGAACTTAAAGGAAAAGAGCCAAGGGTACGAGCAAACAAAAACAGAAAGAGGATCCACCGAGTTAACATCACAAAATACCAAAACTAAATCCACAAGACTCTAGCAGACAGTGTGGGGGAAATGCCTGAAGATGCTGGCCTGGACAAAAACTTTATGAGGAAGAGCCTCCCTGGCAGTTGCAGCAACACCAAAAATAAATAATTGAGATTTGATCAAGGTAAAGAGCTTTCACACAGCTAAGGGTACTGCAAACAAAGGAAACAGACAGCCTTTGGCCTGGGAGAAGATTTTGGCATGTTATGAATCTGACAAGCGGCTGATAACTAGAGAGAACTCAAACAGTAAGGAAAGCTCAAACAACCTTCCCTGGAAGTGGGCAAGAGACTCGAACAGAAACGTCTCCAAAGATGACAAAGGGCCAACAAATGGCCACGTGCAAAACTGATCATTAGAGAAATGCAAATCAAAACCACTGTGAGATATCACCTAACCCCCGTACGATTAGCCCACATCACAAAGTCCCCAAACTGCAGATGCTGGCATGGATGTGGAGAGAAGGGAACGCTTCTACACTGCTGGTGGGATTGCAAACTTCGGAAAGAAGTGTGGAAAAATCCTCAAAGAACTAAAAGTTGACCTCTCACTTCACCCAGCAATCCCATTACTAGGTATCTACCCAGAAGAAAGAAAAATCATTTTACCACAAAGACATTTGCACCAGAATGTTCGCTGTGGTTCAATTTATAATTGCCAAGTCGTGGAAGCAGCCCAAATGCCCATCAACCCATGAATTGATCATGGATACATATACATAGATGGTTATGTATACCATGGACTACTATTCAGCCATAAAAAAAGATGGAGATTTTATATCCTTTACATTTACCTAGATGGATTTGAAACACATTCTTCTTAGTAAAGTATCCCAAGAATGGAAAAATAAATATCCAATGTACTTGATACTAATATGAAACCAATATATAAATAATTACTTGCTCATGTAAATAATAAAACACAAATATAGTCTAGTAGGGAGGGAGGGGGGAGGGGAAGGGATGGGGGGACGATTGGCAGAAGGAGGGAGGCATGTGGCGGGGGTGATGTGCACATTGTGAGGGTGTATAACACGCCCCCTGGGTAAGGGGCTCTTTTACAACTGGAACTGGTTTGTAAAGGAGCCCCTGGAAGTGAGAATGATGTAATCTAGAAATTTGTACCCTCATATTAATTTGAAATTTTAAAAAAGAAGAGAAAAAAAAATCCACAAGACTCATTTTCTACCTGATTGGCAAATAACCAGAGTTAGCAAGGGTTAAAGAAAACAGACTGGTCTCACAATTATCAAAAAGATAATAAGGAAATATCACAAATTATGCAACACACATTTAACACAATTAAATACAAGGGATTAGTTCCTTGAAAAGCACAAACTACCATAATTTTCCCAGTATGAAATACATCATTGGGTATAGCCCTATAACTATTAAGAAAATTGAATTGGTAGTTTTAAAACTCCCCAAAAAGAAATATCCAGGCCTAGATATCTTCACTAGAGAATATTAACTAACAAATTTCTTTCAGAAAACAGAAAACTTCCAAACTCATATGAAAAAGCCACTGTTACCCTGATACCAAAGACTGTACAAATTTTTAAATGTAAAGATCGATATTTCACACAAACATAAACCCCAAATCTTTAACAAAATATTAGCAAAGAGAATTTAGCAACATATAAAATAATTACACACCATGACCAAGTGGGGTTTATTCTAAGGATGCAAGGGTGAAAATCAATCAATGTGACAGGCCATATTAAGGGGGTAAAAAGTAGAAAAATCACATGACTCTATCAACCGATGCAGAAAAAGTATTTGATGAAATTCAATGCCCATTTATGATTTAAGAGAAAAATCTTCCAAAAACTACAAATAAAGGGAAATTTTCTCAGCTTGCTAAAGAACATCTCAAAAAAGACCTATAGCTAATAGCACATGGAATAGTGAAAGATGGAGGACTCTTCCCCTGAGATTGAGTTCAAGGCCAGGATCCAACCATTCAGTTAGGAAATCAGGAAAAGACATGAAGAAACATGTCACCAAAAACAAGATCAGAGGCCAGGCACACTGGCACATGCCTATAATCCTAGCTCTATGGGAGGCTGAGGCGATGGATTGCCTGAGCTCAGGAGTTTGAGACCAGTCTGAGCAAGAGTGAAACCCCATCTCTACTAAAAATAGCCGGATGTTATGGTAGGCATCTGTAGTCCCAGCTAGCCGGGAGGCTCAGGCAAGAAGATCTCTTCAGCCTAATAGTCTGAGGTTGCTGTGAGCTATGATGTCAAAATGTTCTACCAAGGGCAACAAAGTGAGACTCTGACTCAAAAAAAAAAAAAATCTGGATGGCAGAGATTTCCTAGACTCTGGTTGCTTGGTACTATATTGACACAAGTTGGGAAAAGATCTTCAACCTCATTTGCCATTAGGAAAAAACACAAATTAAGACCATGATGAGATAGGACCACACACTCATTACAGCTAAAATAAAAATCCTACAGTGACACTACACGGTGCTGGTGATGATGCAGAAAAACTGGACATTTCATACTTTCCTGGATGGAGTGTAAAAAGGTACAGTCTCTCTGCAAAATAGTTTGGCAGTCTCTTTAAAAAAAGAAAAAGACCATACTCGAATTATACAACTCGGCAATTGCCCCCCTGTGCATTCATCCCTAGAGAAATGGAAACTCACGTCCACACAATACCCTGTGTGATTGTTCATGAGAGATTTATTTGTAATAGCCCAGACTGGAAGCAAACAAAATGTCCTACAACGTGATAAAATCAATAAAACATCCACAGGATGGGACGGACTACTACTCAGTAATAAAAAGGCACAAAGTATCGCTAACATGACATAACTTGGGTGGACCTCAAGGACTTTAAGCAAAGTAGAAAATATCTATTTTTTTATAAAAGCTAATCTCAAAAGATCCCATGTCATATGATTCATTTGTATAATATTCTTGAAATGAAAATGGGAAAGTGTATCTGAGGCGCGTAAAAGTCAACAGGAGACCCAGGAGCAGGCTAGTGGTGGCTTGGAAAATGGAGTCCTGTATCCTACTGGCTGTGGGTGTGTGAGTCTGCACATGTGATAAAATGACGTGGAAACACACACACACGGCACCGACATCAGTTTCCCAGTTTTAATACTGTATTATAGTCAAATAAGATGTAAGGACTGTGGTGCTGGGCAAACTGGCTGACAACCTGCAGAAGACTTAAACTGGACCCACACCTTTCACCATTAACTAAGTTAGACTAAGTTAGATTAAGGACTTAAACTTAAGACATGAAATCAATATCCGTTTTCCATTTCAAGTGATAAAGCTTAAGAATCGCCTATATTGTGTCTGGGAAAGATCAAATATGGAGACAAGGCTATTTGTAAAATTGGAAGGAAAAAGTCATATAAGACTGAGAATCAGGTAAAAGATTTTTTATTATAACCCAGATTATCTCTAGGTTGTTTTACATTTTAAGCAAATGACTTTACTTTCATTTATTTGTAAAATGAAGGAAATTGGCCTGGGTATCTAAGTCTCTTTTGGTTTCTATATTCTAAAATCAAAACAACCAGCAAACCAAAAAAATGGTGAGCTTCCTGACCAACTGGAAATTCAAACATTGCTGGTGGGATTTTTTTGTAAATACCTCAACTATCCTGGAAAACAGTTTGGCAGTTTTTTATAAAGTTCAACTTGTATCTACCATAGCACTCCACAATCCCACTCCTAGGCATCTACCTAGGAGCATCGAAAACTACACAAAACCTACCCAAGTACTATATTTATATAAGCTATATTTTAAATTGTTAGCAAGTAGTGACAACCTAGATACCTTTCAACTGGTGAAGGTTTAACCAAACCATAGTATATCCTTAAAACAGGGTATTACCATGTAGCTATAAAGAGAGGCAAATTATTGTCCATTCAGGCAACACCATGGATGAATTTTAAATCTATTTTCCTGAGTGAAAAAAGCCAGATACAGAAGACCATATATTGTAAGATTTCACTTGCATGGCACTGGAAAAGGCAAAACTTTTTGGTGAAAACCAGGTCAGTGGTTGCCAGGAGTTGGGAATGGGAGATGATGTCTACAAACGTCTAGCTTGGGGGAGATTTTGAGTGACAGAACTCTTCTACATGGAACAGTCACGAACAAACAACTACCCATTTTTCAATAGAATCACACATGACAAAAAAGTAAAATTTTCTGTGTGTAATTTAAAAAATAAACCATCCAGGATGTGTGTGGGGTGGAGGGCAAGAAGGAGGTGACAGTATTATGTATAAATCACATGATCACATTCAAGGGACAAAGGAAGCTGAAACAATATGCTCCAGGTTGTAACTTTGCCTCTTTCAGGAGTATGAATGAGGACATAAAAAACTATTCCATTTGTGTACTAGAATTTAACAAATAAGTAAATGTCTCATAGATTATAAGAGCTAAGTCTCACACCTAGCAGAGAAAGAGATATAATAAGTAAAGAGGTTAGAATGAGTCCTGCAATGCTGAACTGGAATAACTGGTGTCAATATTACCTCATTAAAATACATCTATATACACACACATACATACACATACACACAAGTAAATATAAACAAAAATGGCTATGAATTAGTGTGTAAGCATGCATTAGTATACATACAGACATTGCCTAGTTTTACCCACTAATTGGTGCTAGAATTAGGGAAACCCTGGTAACACATTAGCACATCCTGTGCTCAGATACTAGTTTCTAAATGCCACTCTCCAATAATGGGAAACAGAGGTCCTGGAGAAAATAGCTGATTCCAGGAGTGAGACAATAAAACACAAAGAGTGCCTGGAACAACTTCTAAATGTCAGAAAGTAAAAAACTGGCTGGGGTGAGTTTTTAGAGGAGGATGGGGGGAGTAGAGAACAGAGGTTGGAGGTCTAGTGAAATGACTCGGAAGCCACACCGAGGGACCTGCCAGAGGCCAAAGTTGGAAGAGCATGAACAACAGCAGCAAAAAGCCTGAAGTAGACTGTGGTACTTTGATTACACCCTTAAAAATAAAAATCTGAGTTTATAACAACACAAATCAATGGATATAAATGGACACATAAATAAATGGGAGGGATAGCAATTATTCTTCTTAAGAATTCCAATTATTAAATAAAAAGTACTGAAGGAAAACAGAACACCATCATAAAAATCACCACAGTCAAGATCCACAGATGGGGAAAGACACAGTGCCTCATACTTGGAATCCTACCACTCTGGGAGACAGATTGCTAGAGCACAGGAGTCTGAGACCAGCCTGAACAAGAGTGAGACCCCTTTTCTACTAAAAGAAAATAGAAAAACTAGCAGGGTATTGTTGCAGGCACCTGTAGTTCCAGCTTCTAAGGAGGCTGAGGCAAGAGGATCACTTAAGCCCAAGAGTTTGAGGTTGCTGGGAGCTATGATGCCACTACATTCTACCCAGGGTGCCAAAATAAAACTCTGTCTCAAAAAAAAAAAAAAAAAAATCCACAGATGGATGCTAACATGAGTGCCCAAATATTTAGGCTGAAATAATATTGGTTTAGTAGTTCTCCATAACATTTAGTAATTACAACCGAAAAAAATAGTTTAGAGTGGAAAATCTTAGCATAGGCCACCCTAGCCAAGTGATTAAGGTTAATGTTACCTATAATACATACTGTATCAACTTCAGTTACTCTGTGATAGGTGGGGCAATCATACCAATCCTGTGACATGTTTCTTATTAATTTATAGCCTCCATTTAATTACAAGAACACATTAGACAAACCCATGTTGGAAAAACAAACCCTTCTACAAAATAACTGAGCAGTACTCTTCAAATGTGTCAAGATCAAAACTGCAGAGGGTCACAGACTGAAGGAGACTATAGAGACGTGGCAGTTAAAGGTAATATGAGATCTGGGATTAAACCTGGAACAGAAAAAGAACATTAATGAAAGAATTGGTGAAACTTTAAGAAAGGTTTTATTTTGCTTATTGCTATTGTACCAAGGTGAATTTGTTAGTTGTGATAAATGTTTTGTAATTATATATGATATAAGCATCAGAGGATGATGGATGAAGAGGGAACTGTCTGTACTATTTTTGAATTATTTTGTAAGTATAAAATTTTCTCAATATTATATAACCAAATTTCTCAATCATTTAACTTAGAAGGTATCATTGTTCTTCATTCCCAATGTCAATTTGAGAATATTTTCTAATTTTAGAAAATTCAATTATTTTATTCAATTTTAGAATATTTTCTAATTTCCTCCCTGCATGTTTTCTGTAATCATAGAGAAACATCAAAATATCTTCACACACCATGTAGATAATTTTTATCAGGTAAGATTGACTAAGCTGTTGTATTAAACAGGTCCCAAAGATTTAGTGGTTTAATAATAAAAAGTTTATATCTCTACTCCAAATAAGACAGGGTGGAGCTTCCAAGTTATCCAGCAGCACTAATCCACAGAGTGATTCAGAAATCTAGGATTCTTTCATATTTTTTCTCCAATATCTTCTAAACTATTTTACTATGTCTAAGTTGGAGCAGAGAAATATAAAGGCAATTTCCTGGTCTTAGAAATTGTCCTTAAAGTGGTACATATCACATTAGTTCACAAAAACTGAAACATCTGGCTACCTCTAATTGCAAGGATGTTTGGGAACTGTATCAGCTACAGTTCTATTATTATGGAAGAAGGGAAGAAAAATGGTGGTGGTCAGCTACCAATCTCTGATATAGGAGCAAACAAAGCATTTTTAGATGTTCTCAAGTTAACATTTATTTACAATGTTGATGCACTTTACACATTAAAAAAAGGTCTTAAAGAAATATGAGTAATGTCATAAACATTAATTTCAATAGCTAACGTTTGAATAGTAGGTTATGCTTTACAGAGGAGTTTTTCTGTGAACATTGCTTTTATTCTATAAAATACATATAACAATCCCAATTTATATTTGAAGAAATTAAGACAGAGAGAAATTATATATCTAGTGACATAAATCGGACATAATTCTAGTTTTTCTGACCTGACAATAGCTTTTTATATGTAGTTTATAGATCTTTTCAGTCAAATGGTCATGAATGTTTTGAAAATTGAGGAAAAAGACTCACCCCAATATTATAATAAAATCACATTGTTAGATAATTGTATACGGCGTTCTCAGAGAAGAGTTTAAGAATGACTCAAATTCTCCTTTGAACTTGACTTAGCCATATTTGTTAAGTTTTTAATAACTGAATGTTTCATTTAGTCCAAAGAGCCACCATCAATTCCAGACCCTGGTTAAAAGCCAGACCTCGAAGTCTCCTATTATTCCAAGAAATAATACTTTATTTCCTTACTTTGTCTCATGCTCTGGTTTTGTCACAGGCAGGTCTCATTCAACTCCAAGTTCGAACAAGAGCCTTTTGGTCTCATAGTCTCCCATCTCTTTCCCAATTTGTTTTGGCTGATTGCCTCCCACTGTGGTCACACTGTTTCTCTCACTCACACAGTTGACACCATATGTCAGTGCTGTTTCAAAAGGAGGCCTAGAAAGGGTGGGACCACTCATAGGTAGCATAGTTGAAGGGCAGCACTTCTGAATGAGGGACTCGGCAGTTTATACTGCTCCATTATCTACATATTCACCAGGACTAATCTAATAAACTTCCTAGTAGCGCAAGATCTGAAGTTAGCATCCTGGCCCTTCTTTCTTGCCATATAAAATTGGTGCCAGCACTGTAACAAGGCTGTCAAGAATGCTAATCATATTTTGTATCTGTGAATGGATATTCTGAATGGAGGACCTGATACAGATGTCCTCACTCTATGATAATTAAAGAATACCAGAACTTTTACTAAGGTCATGATCTCATTCTCTAAGAGTCCTGTGGAAATTATGCCTCCGAAACAACAGGAAAGTTAAAGAGAACCAAACACTTTCCACAAAGGAATAACAACACACACACTAAGACTATAAAGAAAAAACTGCAAGTTGAAGGGTTCTCTCCAAATATCTATCTCAAGGGCAGCCTTAAAGTAGCCTGCACAGAGGCATCATTTTGCAATATTGTGCTATTGTGAAAAGCCAGATTTTTTGAGAGGTAATTATTAGAAATGAGATATTAGTTCAACATGAAAAGGTATAAATATAAGTGGTATCTGAAAAAAGTATGAGCATCTCAGCTGTGAGCTGGTTTCTCAGCTCTTAGAAAGCTTTAAGGGGAGAACAGCAGTATGAGAGACTTACTGGATAACCATGTTGCCACTGACAAAGTTTATTTAACCATTCCTAATAGTTTAAATTCATTGCTGGATGTAGTGCATAAATCTGTTAAGATTAAGGTGACCAGATTTTAACATTGGTAAAGCAGGACACCATTGATTGGGGAGGCGGGGGGTGTTCCTAATTAAAAATTTGGTCCTTATGGAACAACAAAAATTTTCATGGAATGCAAAAATAGTATTGTAATATATATATTTTTAATTTCAACATAAATACAATTTACAAATATAATACATTAAAAAAAATATGTATAGGGCAGACCCTGTGGCTCAAATGAGTAGGGCACAGGTCCACCTGGGTGACCTTGCCCAGGAGGGGATTAGGGAGTTTACATTAGCCTTTTCATTTCCAAATGAAGTTACATTAACCTCTTCATTCCCAAATGGAGCTACATTAACCTTTTCAACAGCTGAAAACCATATATTCCCTTCCCATTGTCCCACTGCCATTCCCTAGCTTGTTGTGCATTCTCTCCAAAAATCGGGACTTTTTAAAATGCCGCAGGACACAGGAAAAATTGTTAAAAATCAGGACTGTTCCACCAAAAGCAGGACATCTCGTCACCTTAGTTAAGATACATGTAAATAAAATCCAATGGAAGCAATCCACCTCAAAACAAGTGAGTAAAAGCACAAACACACGTGGATTTGAAAAAGGGAAGGCACGCAAATGGATATCATGACCAGGATAGTATAATAATCAACATGAAACTCCAAGGAAAATCAGAAATGAAAAACACTCAGCAGGCATTGATTGATGGAAACTTAGAGAAAAATGTTCTTAAGCATAGTAGCAAACACTTGAAATTATAGACATACAGTCATGATGTAGACCCAGTTGTGTTAGCTGTTGTCAGAAAACTGGATGGGCTGACAGGTACAGTGAACGTCCATAGTCAAAACTCAGCAGTCCTATTAATCACAATATTCCTGCTACTTGGGGGCAGAGGTCCATGGATTCCATGAGAGTCATGAAGGTTTGGGGGTTATTTGATTAGACTTAGATGTAACATCAATAAGGTCATCTACTTCAGTCTTTTAGTTTGTATTCCTCAATAACCTTCAACCACTGAAATGAAGTGAAAAGAAAGGAAAGCAACATTACATGACTGATAGCTCCACCTATGCCTAGGGCACTTGTTACTCTTTCTTACCAGGACTGTTCCCTCTGTAGGCAGGAGTAGAGCCCTAGAGTAAGCCTGTGAGGGAGAGTATGCAGCTGAAGGAGGCTTTCCATGCACTGCTTGGAGAGGGCTGTCTATTATTTCTTTTTAATGACAGAAAAAAAAATCTATCCTTAAACCTTATGTTCATTAACTTCAGGTTACATATTCCCAAGAAAGGATCAAGTGTTCTACTTTTTCTTGAGGTGGAGAATAGTCCAGAATTATCTTGTGTACGACATTACTGCACAGATAGGGAAGAGTGTAGGGACACTGATTATACACACTAACTTTAATTTTAATTCTTATCTTCCCTGCATATAAAAGAAAAAGGTATCAGGTGGGGTTGCACCTGTGGCTCAAAAGGGTAGGGCATCGTCCCATATGCTGGAGATGGCAGGTTCAAACCCAGCCCTGGCCAAAAATGGCAACAAAAAAAAAATGAAAATAAAAGGTATCAGGTGGTATTCAAACAAGTAAATATAATCCCCTGGGACAAAATGATCCCAAAGGACAGAGTTCACAATTATACAGTCCCATTGTACTTTGAAACTTGAGCAAATCACAGCCTGGTAGCTGAATAATAGATCCCTTTTTCAGGGCTAATAAGAAATCTGCTACTATATCTCAAATAGGCTTCCAATATTCAGCAAAAAATAACATAATCCCAATAACTTAAAGATAAATAAATAGGTTTATTGTAAAGGACAAAACTTTCCAGGAAATCTTATTTGTCTCCAAAGCTATAGGGTTGAACGCCAGATTGAGATGCTAGCTTATTTTCTCCCTTCCCCTTCTCAAGGAGGTACTTAACTCTATACTCAATTATTTCAAGAAAGACATATGGCAGGGCAGAAAAGTTAAATTGGCCACATGTCTTTGCAACTTTTTTTCATACATTTTTAAGCTCTTAGGAAAATCTAGAGGATTTTATGATTAAGCCAAAGACTCTTCGGTTTCATGGATATAAACTTCTGAATGCAGGGGAGGATTATCTCCAGGCTAGGAAAATATGCCTTGCTCTGTGAAGAGAGTGACATATAGGGATAGCTAAATTAGAGACAGGAATAACCACATATGGTTTTCTAGAAGCTTCTCTGGGAAGCTATGATTCCAGATCTGCCCCCCCCTCCAAAAAATGGCTTTACTGTGCTGTACAGCTTAGTACATGGGGTCCCTGAGTCCTGTGTGGATCCAGTTCTCTGGATAAAGAGACCCAGTGAGATATGCAGATACTAATATTGGCATTGATATATAACATGAGGCTTTTCATGGGAGTTGTTTGTGTGATTATGGAAACCACAATCTAGTGTCTGCAAGCTGGAGAACTGGGAAACCTAGTGATATAAATCAGTGCAGATCTGATGGCCTGAGAGACCAGAGGAAGCAAAGGTGTAATTCTCAGCCTGTGAGAAACAGGAAGGTCCCTGGTATAAATCCTAATGTCCACAATGGTCCAAGAAACTGGAGTTCTGATGTCTAGGATGGCATATGATGGGTGTCCCAGCGCCAGAAGAGACAAACAGTTCACCTGTCCTCATCCTTTTTGTTCTATCTGGGCATTCAGCTAATTCCATGATGTCTGCCCACATTAGGTGAGGGTAGATCTTCCTTACTCAGTCCACTGATTCAAAGGCTTGTCTGCTCCTGAATAGATGCCCACAGATACTCTGCAGTGGAGTGGGGGCTGAGAAAGGAGGATAGTTGAGAGCCAGTGAAAAGCCATTGTCCACCCAGCTCTCTGTACTATGTGCCTTTAGTGGCTGCCTCTCCTCCATCCAAGTAGACATCTAAAGCTTTATTCTTTGGAAACTTAAAAAAAGAGGATCCCTAGATGGAGGGACTGTGGGACAACAGAGAAAGTTAAGGTAGATGTTCTATAACAAAACAAATAAACAACAACAAAAGGAAGAGCAAAAGAGTATCTTCAAACCAAATAAGAATTTTTATTCAATTTTCTCTGCCTTTATCCCTGAATGCTACAATCAGGACTTAACTTCTAAGCAGGAGGTTATGGGGTTTGCCCTAGGAAATCTAACCAGCCCAAAAGGAGAGAACTTAAGAAACTGACATCTAGGAAATCCTTGTGAATGTCTTGTTCAAATAATCTCACTGTGAACTCCAAAGTTAATGGGTCCCACACCCATACGCAGTTTATAACTAGATTTTCTGGCCCTTCACTCTCATAGTAAGGTATCCAGGATTACCAGGTATTTAAGGAAAGTCTTCCAAATAAAAGACAATAAGTCAAAACAAACAGAGAAAGAAAATAATTTGAAAGAAAAGAAAAATATAAAAAGAGATGGAATAAAAAAGGCATGATAATAACTTAAGGGAGATACTGTATCTATGGTTCAAGTACGTACAGAATCTCCTTCAAAGAAAGAACTCTTTTGAGAATTTTTTTAAAAGCCTTAGAAATTAATAATGTCATAAAAGATAAGAAAGAGGACATAAGATTTGATAGCCAAGAAAAGTAAAGAAAAAGTAAAAAGAAGGAAAATAAAAGCTGATTAGCACAAGAGATCCATGCAAGAAATTTGATACCTAAGTAAATGGAGTTACAGAAAGAGAAAATTGGGAAAGGAATAAATCATCAGTGATATAATTGAGGAACAATTCCCTGAATTAAAGGACTTAGACTTCTAAATTTTAAAAACCTATCTAGTAGCGAAGACAGTCGATTAAAAAATGTTTTAAACCAAGGCATGTCACTATGAAATTTCTAAATAACAGAAAAAAGAACAGACTCTACAATCTTACAGAAAGGGGAGAATAGAAAGGTGCATAAAAAATCAGAAATAAGAAATTCTTCCTCTGAATAGCAGACACTAATAACAAACAGTAAAGTCATGCCTGCAAAATTCTAAAAAGAAATAATTATCAACTTAAGAGAATTCCATCACAGCTAAAATATCAATTAATTGTGAAGGTAAATTAAAGACATCTTCAGACAATGTTTCAAAATATTCACTTGTAATTGTTAGAAATATGTTGTAGAATATGAAACATCAAAATCAATGAAGAGGGAGAGGAGGTGAAAAGGAAAGATGAGGAGAAAAATGGGAATTCATAAAACACAAAATCACACCAGAGAGGGAAGATCTTTAGGAGGGGGAGGGCAGGAAATCTCATGGTGACAGTTGAATTCCTGATGGAGAGAATGTCTGGTAAACTTGGCCCAAAGTCCTGTTAATTCTTGTGTTTGACTTCACCATGTGCTGGAGAGGTCTTATTCTCTTCTTTGTGCCATATAACATTTAACTCTTTGATGTACTGCTGGAAGCTAGGAGTAAATGGCAGTAATTATAGAAGCAGATTGGGCACTGGCCCCAGTCTCCCTTTCATGTCCCTACTGGATGCCTAGCATCTGTCTCACACCACAGCCTTGCCAGACTACTATGCTTCAGAGATCCCTGTGATGCTTGTGTTTGAGACTTGCCTTTGCCCTCAAGCTTTGGCTTTCTCAGGAGGTAACCATGAAATCTTCCTGTAGACTATGTCCAACTTACCGTCTTCAGAAATCCTTCATCTACTTATAATAATATTACCTTTTTCTTGTGTTTGAGGAGTAATAATTTTTTTTTTTAAGTTTTTGGTGAGGGCCAGGATTGAACCCACCACCTTCATAATATGGGGCCAGCACCCTACTCCTATAAGCCACAGGCACTGCCCAGAGTAATAATTTTTATGCAAATAATATTTCACATCTATTTTATGCCTGGCAGATGATATATTTTTTTTAATTATTAAAAAAATAAAATAAGAGGCTAGCAAAGGTTTACCAAAATATGCCAAAATAATGACAACAAAGTGCAAAAAATAAAATCACAGGAAAAATACAAAGTACAGATAAAGTTTATTTTGAGGCTATAAATGGGGAATTATTGTGTGCTAATAAAATTTATAACCCATAATGAAAATATATATGTAATAGTCTTCAATATGCTATATATGTTGTGATCTGATTAATGCATATTGATACCCTACATCACAATTCATGAACCAAATGCTGTTTAGAAATGAATGAAAACACAGTGTTCTCAGAAATTTGAACTTGACAAGTTAAATATACAGAAAATGAGACAAAAATTCTAAATATTAAACTTAGTGAAGTCTTCTGCATACATTTAACTATCTGAATAAGCACACATTTATAGGAAAATGTATATTCCTATAAGCTGTGAAAGAAATTGGATTAAAATACCCAGTCATTACTTTTTAAAAAGACTCTGGAGCCAAATGGTTATGATGGTAAATTTTCTTAAATTTTCAAGGAAGAAAGGATAGGAGATTGTTTACATAATCTCATTTTCAGGATTATGTTTCCATATATGCAAGCAAAGACAGATTTATAAAATAGAATGTAAAAAATACCTAAATGCTTCATAAATAAGTAAAATTTATAAGTAAATAACAAACTTTGAGCAACAGAATTGCTGACGAGTGTGACAGATATGGAATATCCTTAAGATATAGGAGATCTTACAAACAAATTAAAACTATATAAGAAATAATGAGGGGAGAGGGCAAAATACTGAAGCAGACACTCAGAAAAAAATTACAAAGAACCATGAAAGCTAGGAGAAAATTATTTGATAGCTATTTTTCAAAGAAATGCAAATTATATCCATGATTTAATTTTAACCTATTTCATGAGGGTTATATACAATAATTACTAGTTGATAAAATGTGGGACATACAAATTGCCAGAACATTCTGGGCAAGAGTTCTGGAGTAGTAAGGCAAGAGTCATAAAAGCTTTCATACTTTTTTCCCAGAAAATCCAATGCTGGAAAATGATCTTAAGTAAATAATTACACATGCACAGATTGATGCATAAGGGCATCCAATCTGAGTGTTTTCCTAATAAAGTAGAATAAAATGAGTCTCATAAAAAAGTAAATTCACATATGTACGTCAAAATCTGAAAAGTTTGCACATAAGTTAATTCATCTATATAAGAAAGTATATCAGCTGTTAGAAATCATACTAATGATAATTAAAGACTTTGGTAATTTTTGTAACATGGGTTAAATTGAATAGCTAAATACAAAATTACATATTTGGTGCTATCTCAAGTTTTAAAAAAAAAGTTTGAGTGTGGCTATGTGTATATAAGTATACAAAAAGGATGACAATAATACCAAATTTTTAACTGTATTTATCTCTGAGTTATGAGATTATGGGTGAAATTTATTTTCTTTTTATTCATGTTCAACTGATATCTCTACCCAGAAATAGTAGACATCATTCTGAATAGGCAAGTCGAAATCCTCTTCAATGGAATTATAAAGTGACAAATATGGAATGAATGGTTCTCCAAGGTGTGCGACTGCTCTCAGTATAGACTTTATCCTCCTACTGGCAGAAACAAACGAAAATAACCAATAAAACTTGTTCACACAACTGTGCTGACAATGATATTAATGCCTAGAACAACACAGCAGTTAACTAAGGGAAAACCATGCTGGGTTCAACTGAATGAGAACCAGAGGAGGGTAAAAGGAAATGGAAAAAGATGAATTTGACAGGAAAAGCAAGTGGTAAATTCAAGCTCCCAGCCTGGGTGGGCAGTTTGGGTGGGAAGCTAACCTCTCCAGAGTTTGGGTTCACTGACCACAAGTGAAACAGAGATTGGCAGAGCAGGCCAGATCCAGGCAAACAGCTATAAAAGTGTTCTACCCTGTGAGTACCACCCTGAAATATAATTAACCACCCGAACAAAGGAAAACAGTGCCCAGGATTTCTCCATTCAGGAAACAGATCTAAAGAGCAGGAACTGGAACCATGTGCCAACACTTCCCCAAGATCAGAGGCCAGGAAAATTGCATGAGATCCAAAAAATAAATCTGGTCAGATTCTCATAGGATTTTCTTACTCAACTCTTTTGAATTGGACAGTTTCTTTCTAAGAACCACTTATGCAAGAAATCTAGGTATGGGTTCTATCCTAAAACCTTAAGAACTAAGAGGTTATTTTTACATAGTAACTGACTTTGTCAAATTACATGAATATTTCTGACATATTGGAAGAGAAACCCAGTCTACCTGGGTTATGGGAATTCTTCTCCTGCTTTAAATACAAACACACACACACATAAGTATGTATACTCACATGTATACTTAGTAGCTTTGATTCTTTTTTTTTTAATTAATCCATTTAAGCATTTAAGTATTCTACCATTCATAACTGTTTCATATATACAGGGGATTTACTACACCCTACACATTGAGAAACATACAATTATGCAAGTGACATGCACTCTTCTTTGAATTTGGTGGAGGGAATAGGATATTAAGATATTAATGCAAAATAAGAGTTCTAAATTGTAAGGACATACTATAAGAATAATAAAAAGAACCTAATGTATCAGCAGTTTCAGATAGTAAAGATTCATTTAATCAATCACAAAAGTCTGAGAGAGGTCAAAAGGTTTTCCAGAGAAATGTTTCATTATAAGATGACCCAAGAATACAGAAACATCCAATATAAGGCCTCCAAAGTCAGTGTCAAAGGAGAATAGAAACAGAAGAGTCACTAACTGGGCATTGTGGTGGGCACCTGTAGTCCCAGATACTTGGGAGGCTGAGGCAAGAGAATCACTTAAGCCCAAGAGGTTGCTGTGAGCTGTGACATCACAGCACTCTACCAAGGGTGACATAGTGAGAGTCTGTCTCAAAGAAAAGAAAGAAGAAAGAAATAGAAGAGTCACATACACTGGCTCTTAAATCATACATCAGAAGCGATGTGTTATTTCTTTTGATATTTTTATTTGTCAAAACTCAGCAATGCCAAGTTTAGGTTGGTTTCGCTATGAACTAGAATCTGAGCCAAAAATTTAAATTCAAGAGATCTGTTTCAGAAATGATCCCAGGAAAAAGGCAATAATTAATGAGAGACCCAACCTATGAAAGCCAAGCAAGGGACAATTTCAGTCATTAGCATGGATGCGCCATTGAGTGTTGTGAGATAAATAGTGATCTGAAACTCCCAGGCATTTCCACCTCATCTTGCCTCATCTTGAAGGTAAGGCAGCCTCAGTGTCCAGAGCAAATATCCAAAGGTCCAGGTATGGGCCATTAGTAGCAAAATATGTCAAAGCTGGGGGATGGGCACATAAACTCTTTAAAGAGGTGGAAAAGAATAGACAGGGCAAAAAGAGTGTTGGTTATAATGAACCTGAAGATTGATAGTTGGTTCCTGTCATCTTTTTCAGTCACCATATAAGTAGGGTGACCAGATTTTAACATTGGTAAAGTGGGACAACATAGCTGGGGGGCAGGATGGGTGACGGGGCAGCGGACAGGGCTGGGCAGGGCCTGACAACAATGCAAACTTTGATAAGCAGCTGTTGATAAGCACTTCTCAACAATTATTTGTTATTATTAAGAGTTTAACATAAAATTAACAAAAATAATATAAAACTCATATCCTGGCGAAATAGCCACATGGCAGCCAAAAATTCTATATTCCCTTCCTATTCTCCCACCCGTTCATGCATTCTTTCCAAAAATCAGGACTTTTTAAAAACACCACAGGACAAATTGTTAAAAAGTGGGACTTTCCTGGCAAAAGTGGGATGTCTGGTCACCCTACCTATAAGTGACCATATGTTCATTGGTCAAAGATGCAAATGAAAGAATGAAAACACACATGTAGTGTGTTTTATTTGTCAGATAAGAACTGAGCTATTATCTCTAATACAAAAAGTGTACCAAAACTCAGACGTTAACAGTAGTTTGAAAAAAACCATAGGAAATCAGCCTAAACTCAAAAAGCTAATTTATTTTATTTTGACATAATCACCTTAGAGAAAAATGTCAGGATCATTTTTTATTGCATACTTATTAATGTGAACAAAGGGCCTTGCTTAGCACAATGCCTACACAGAAACCAGCTCTTGATAAATATTTATTTAGACATTTATATTGCATAAAGAACACAAATGAGAAAAGGTTTCCTTTGCAAGCACAAAATAATTCCCATGTATAAGGTTAAACTCTTAAGAATTTTTTTTA
>CAUYQV010067105.1:0-24776 GCA_963574575.1 Galagoides demidoff
GGTAAATTATATCCTTTTCCCTTATGAAAGATCAAAACCTCACGTCCAAGTACACACACAGTGAATGCCTCTGCTGCCAGGAAAGTCTTTGAACACCACAAAAGACGGATTGACAGGTAAATTAGAAACATTATTATAAATTATTTCAACTGGCAGTAATAAAAAGAGGAAGATTGAAATAGTAGTCTGTGATTAAATTTTATTAAATAATCATGAGTTAATTTTTGCGTGGGGTGAGAGATGTGAATCCCATTTCAGTCTCTTATAAGTGTCTATCCAGTTTTCCAAGCCCCAGGCATTGAATAGGTGTTCTTTCCCCAGTGTATTTTTTTTTTTTTTGTCTGCTTTGTCAAAAATAAGATGGGACTATGAGGGTGATTTCATTGCTGGGTTCTCTGTTCTGATCCATAGGGCTCTGCCTCTGTTTTTGTGCCAGTACCGTGCTGTCTTGATTACTATGGCCTTGTAGTATAGCTTGAAGTCTGGTAAAGTGATGCCTCCCACTTTGGTTCTCATTTCACAAGGTTGCATTGGTCATTTGGGGTCTTTTCTGGATCTGTGTGAAGTATACCATTATTTGTTATAGATTTGGAAAAACGGCATTGGTATTCTAATGAAGATTGCATTGAACCTGTAGGGCACTCTGAGTAGTATAGTCGTTTAGCAATGTTGATCATGCCAATCCATGAGCAAGGTATGTTTTTCCATGTTTATATCCTCTGCAATTTCTTTCCTTAGTGTTTAATAGTACCCCCCAATAGAGGTGTTTTACCTTCTTCGTGCTTTTTCTTCTGTTGCTACTGTGAAAGGGGTTGTGCTTTTTATTTGATTCTCAGCTAGATTATTGTTGGCATACATAAAAACTACTGATTTGTGTACATCGATTTTGTAACCTGAGACTTTTCTGAACTTATTTATCAATTTCAGCACATGTTTGAATATTTGATTGAGCGTTTGGGGTTTTCTCAATATAAGATCATATCATCAGCAAAGAGTGATAGTTTGTCCTCTTGTTTCTGCATTTGGATACCCTGGACCTCCTTCTTTTGCTCGATTGCTCTGGCTAAGACTTCCAGCACTATTTTGAACAGAAGTGGAGATAGTGGGTAACCTTGTTTGGTTCCAGTTCTAAGCAAGAAGGCTTTCAGTTTTTCTCCATTCAATATGATGTTGGTATGGGTTTGTTGTATTTGGCCTATGTAATACAAACATTGAAGTATGTTACACCTACACCAATTTTATTGAGCATTCTTATAACAGGCTGATGAATTTTGTCAAATGCTTTTTCTGTGTCTCCTGAAAGGATCACAAGATCAAACAGTCTTTGTTTTTGCATTTATTTATGTGGTAAATTACATTTCTGGTTTTGTATATGTTGAACAAAACTTACATTTCATGGATAAAGCCCACTGGGTCATGACAAATTATATATTTTATGAGCAGTTGAATTCAGTGTGCTAAGATTTTGTTGGGCATTTTTACACCTATATTCATTGGGAGATTTGTCTGTAGTTTTCTTTTTCAGCTGTGTCTTTTTCTGACTTTGGTATCAAGGTGATACTGGCTTTGTACAATGAGTGGGGGAGGACTCCTTCATTCTTATTTTTATGGAATAATTTTTGCAGTTTAGGTACAAATTGGTAAAATGTGAGCGTGAAACCATTCAGTCTGGGACTTCATTTCTTTGGAAGATTTTTATTGATGCTTCAATTTCAGTGCTTGATATTGGTCTATTCAGTTCTATTCTTCCTGATTGAGCCTCGGGAGGTTGTGTCCTTCCAATAATCTGTCCCCTTCCTCCACATTTTCAAGTTTATAGGCATAGTGTTCTTTTAGCATGGTGATTTTTGTAAGTATTTCAAGATGATATTTTGTATTTCTATTATATCTATTGTGATTTCTCCTTTTTCATTTTTGATTGAGCTTCTGCCTTTTTCTGTTTCTGGCTAATCTAGTTTGATGTTTGCCAATTTGATCTTTCAAAGACCCAACATTTGGCTTCATTAATCTGCTGTATAGTTCTTTTTTTCTTGATTTCATTTAGTTCTTCTTTGATCTCGTTTTTTTTTTAATGCTCATTTTATGATTAGTTTGCTCTTCCTTTTCCAAGTCCTTGAGATGATTCATTAAATTGTTGATTTGTGGCATTTCTGTCCCTTGCATGTAGGCATTTAAGGCTAAGGCTAAGAGTTTTCCTCTCAGGACTGCTTTTGCTGTATCCCACATATTTTGATAACTTGTGTCTACCTTATCATTTACTTTGATATCAGTTGCAATTTTAATTGTATATCAGAATCATTTGGGAAAATTGTAAAAATCCTACAGACAAATCAAATAAGAATCTCTGGGATTACAAGAGTGTTTTTTTTTTGTTTGTTTGTTTGTTTTGTTTGTTTTTTAAGGAAACCCTTCCTGTTTAATTTTACTGTGCAATCAGAGATAATAACTGCTTATTTCATAGGATTTGACTAATTATGCTTACAACAAATATTTAAATGTTGAATAGTATTTTGTTGATAAAATGTACTCTCTATATAATATTTGTTTATGAATGGTGTCTTAGTTCAGGCTTCTATTGTAAAATATCTTAGGCTAGGTAATATGTAACAACAGAAATTTATTGCTCATAGTTGTGGAGGCTGGGAAGTCCAAAATCCAGGCACCAGCAGATTTGCTGTCTGGTGAGGGCCTGTTCCTCATAGATGTTGCTTTTTATATCCTCACTTGATAGAAAGAGCAAACAAACTCCTTTAGGCCTCTTTTACAGGAACATGAGACCCATGAATGAGGAATCTGCCCTCATCCCCTAATCTTATCCTCAAGACTGTATCTCTTAATGCTATTGGAATAAAATTTCAAAATATAAATTTTAGGTAGTAAAGTTAAACAAAGGACAAATAGTAGGGAGTTTTATTTTCTATACACTGAGAGTCTTTCAGATGATTGCAAACCCTAACCACACACCCAGGACACAATTAGAAGTCTATTTACCTTAATCTAAGGTGACTACTATAAAGATTTAAAGATTTAATACCAAAAATTGTTGAATTATTAAATTGAATTTTTACAATTGGATAAAACCACATAACATAGGCTTCCTGGCCCAATGTCATTGCTCCATTAGATAGAGGTGTGAGGGGGAGACAGAAAGAGAATTAATTAAATTTACATAAGACATGAACTAAAAGTGCTTGTGATTGGGTGACAGGTGAAGAGCAGTAGCTGAATGAAAAGACTCTCCAATGGTGAAATAAAAATCTCACAACTTTCACTTTGATGCTGTTGTCCTATATTGAGTTAAAATGATGTTACTGGCTAATTTAAAATGGCCTGGAACCTGTCAACCTTACTTAAGCATATGAGGGGTATAGATATCATGAAATAGGTGGGTGTATTAAACATTTATGATTATGTGTGAATACAAATGTGTGGTATAAAAGCATGGGAGATTTTTGAAATAACTGGGAAACGTACACAGAATGAGTTGTTAGGGAATAGTTAAGAAGAGAAAAAACAAGGGAGTAAAAATCTGTTGGAATGGGACAATGGCAAAATCAGCAATAATAGGAATAAAACCAATAATAACATTTGCTGAAGAATTTCTATATTTTAATTACTGAAATGATAGTCAGATGCTTTCTGGAATGGTGTGTTCATATTAAGACAGCTAAAAGAAAAAGAGTGATCAGAATCAGGGACGATTGCAGTGGCTAACAGTTCAGGTGACATTTAATCTCAGTTTGTAGTTCGAGGAGCAAGATCTAGTTTCTTCAAGGATCCAAGATGTGTGTTTGTGTGTGCACACATGTTGCATGTAAGAGAGAGAGGTCCCAGGGGCAGAAATAAGGTGTTTCAGTAAAAAAAAAGAAAAAAGAAAAGGAAAAAATTATGAATGATACAAAATAAAATCAAGGATTATCAAGAGTATATTTCTCTTTTAAACTCACGACAAGTAAAGTAAGAAGAGATTATATAATGTACTCAATGCATCCTTGAAATACAAATGATTTTTACCTGAGATAATCCTATTCTGGATTAAAAGTCTGGATAATGTACAAGATTGTAATTGTTTTGTGCTGTAAAAGATATTTAACCTTATAGCAGGAATGTGTTGGAAGAATTGAAAGGTGAGATTTTTGCAGTGAGTCATTAAACAGACATTTAGTACTTAGCTGCACATAGAGCTCAGGGATTTTTGGTTTGCTTTTATTAAAGGTAAAACATTTGGGGCAATTTGAGTACATTTTTATATTCTAGATGATGGCAGGGAAATAAATTATTCAAAGCAAATATTGGTGAGAATCCCTGGCTGCTTGATGGTGTCCTGTTTTTCTACTAGGCAATTCCTACTTTATTTGCCTTGTCTTTATGAAATATTTAACAGATGCATCATAGCTATTCTCAGTTGCTCAGAAATGAGTTTAGTAAATTTCCAAGCAACTAGAGTAGTATCTCACTATCTGAAAAGAGCAGGAGTGTGTCAATGGCATGAATGCCTTAGAAACAGAGCTATCACTTGTCATATTCTACTACACCTAAGAACACTTATCAAAGATGTGAATCTTAATTCCTTAGCTTTCTGGCATGAAGCTCAAGATATTTAAAAGTGTTGAATAATGATCATTTCAGAGAGCATCAGGTTACTTTCATATCTAACAAACCAGAGAGAAATGATGCTCATGATTATGTGGAAAAGGTAAATGACTCCAGAAAACTGAAGGTAGTGTGTACACACAGGGTACACACTCACCCTGGTGAGCTTGTGGTAAAAACATAGGAGATTAACTTTGTAAACACTTACTGTTGAAAGCAAATAAGCCATCAGAAAAAAATATTAACATGTTCCTACCATAATGTGTCCAGGCAATCTACTGAGAGCTACTTTTGCTATTATTCTGCATCAGGATCAGGGAGTAGTAGAGATAACCTCTGCCTGTGTCTGGGTAAGAGTTTATCAGCATTTAGCCATGGCTCGTCAAGGGCTCCACTAGATCCTGGCTGGGCAAAGCTGAGGGAAGGTGAAATTTCTCATTGTGATTCCAAGCTCTTCCTACTCCACTCAACTCTGTGGACTTAGTTTTCAAAGCTTTAAAAATGAAACATGAAAAATCCCCTGGGTGTTAACGCCTCCTCTTTTCCTGTCTCCCCACATCATCTGACATTCATCAGTGTTGAGTTTTCAGTTTATGGCTCTTTCATCTCTGGTTAAATTTATTTCTAAATATTTTTTGATATAACTGTAAATGGGATTTTTCCCCTTGATTTATTTTTCTGATAGCTCTTTTTGTATCCTGCAATTTTCCTATATAGTTTTCTGTATAAAAGATTGCCATTTATAATAAGAACAATTTAACATCTTCTTTCCCAATTTGGATGCCTTTATTTCTTTGTCTTGCCTAATCACTCTGGCTAGCACAAGCGATATTATCTGCCATAGAAGTGGTAGAAGGGATACACTTGTCTTGTTTCTAATCATAGAGGCAAAGCTTTAACTTTTCACCATCAGGTGTAACACTCTTTGAAACACATATTACGTATGGTTACCACACTCATTAACTAAAATAACACTGTTCTCAATATGGTTAACTAGAAGTACTCATACAAGCATCATTTATATATGTGTCTTTGAACACTTTACTAGAGTGTGGTCACCACATCCATTCACACACACACACACACACAGCCAAAAAGAATGAGTTCATAACTTATTATTAAAACATGACAGAATGTTACATTACTAAGAAACTTTACCCCAGAGACATATTATCTCTGTTTAAATAATTATGTGTGATACACAGATCAGTAGAAATTCAAGCCAGAAAAAGTTGTAAAAGAATATTACAGGTATTAATTTAATACTAGCAATGCCCTAATTAAGCTAAGTGGAGGTCCGAATTAGGAAAACTACACAAGCTTTAATTATATACATTTTTTGGTAGCTCAGCAAAACTGAAAGTAAGAGAATCCCTTCTAAAATCCCAAATGTGTGATAACTAATGGTTATGTAAAATAATCTTTTTTTCACAGTGTTAAGAAAGTCAGTGAACCTTTAGCAGTAATAAAACCATGCACTATGTTAATAATAAAGTCCCTGATATGAATGTTAATAAAAGACAATGATGAATTTAATATCTCCTTGTACCATGTTTTGAGGAATGCTAAAAGATTCAACAACAACAACAACAACAACAACAATACCTTGAAAATAGTAGTGTTAGTTAGAGAGCTAGAAATCCAGCTCTCCTAGGGAGGAAGGACACGGTCTACCAGTCAGAACTCAGTGTGCTGACTGCAAAAGGATATGGAGGACTCTCTAGCCCACAGGCCTGGGAATAGGTACCATAGAGTCTTGAAGGTGACCTAGAGCAGCCTTAGAGCTAATTATTATGTCATTAGCTTAAATCTACATTACAGTCCACACTCACCATAGGCTTTCAGAGAGGCTGATGGGAGAGCCACACTTGCAGCAAAACTCTCTGGTTCCAAGGTGACCTCTGATCCAAAAGATAGGCCCAGCAGGGGTGGTATAAAACAGGAACCCCAGAGGTGACTAAGGCCTTTCTCATTGTAACAGTGGAGGCCAGTCCTTGTCTATGGCAAACGTATCTTGGTCTATACCCTCCTCTTTTTCTGTAAACTCATCTATTTCCTCTTCAATAAACTTTGTTTCACACTTGCCTTACTTTGGGGTGTTTGATCATTCCTTAAGTGCGCCCCAGGAACTGAGGACACAGACAACTGCCTGACCTGACAATAGCACCTTCTTGTAATTGTAGTTTAAGATACTCTTTAAATGGGTTTTTACATATAGGCTGTCCCTGGGTTATGAACAAGATAGGTTCTATAGATTTATTTTCAAGTTGAATTTGTACATGAGTGGAACAAGTCCATTTACCCAGTACCTGTAATAGTCCCCATTCGTAAGTGCCAGTCTTGCATCAGCTGGATGTTTGTAACTCAGGGACTACCTGTAATCATCATTATTGTACGCAGTTACATTTGACTGTGGAATTTTTGCTATAATTAAAAGATTGTATCTACTTCTTTATTCCTTGGCTGTCATTATTTTTTTTAAACTCAAAGATGCAATTCTCCTGTTTTTTTTTTTTAATTTTTTCTTAATTTTTCAGTTGTTTTTCTCTTCTTGATTTGGAAGATAATTATGAAAGCTAGGACCACACATATTTCTCTTAAAGTATTTTGAAATATCTGATTCCCAGTGACAGAATCCTTCATTGAACCTAAAAACAGCAGGTAATTATGCCTTATGGACATATTAGCCTTTAGGTCAATAAAGACTATTATAGGATGTATTCACATGTGTTTTCAGGAGAAAAGGAACATGGAATTTGCTTTTCAAGGCCTGTCCTTTTCCTATGACTTGGGAGAAAAGGAGGACTACTATTATCTCCAAGAGGTAAAAAGGATAAAACAAAGATTATTGAAAATTGGTAGTTTTTTTTTTCATTCATTGCATTGGTAATTTCAAAAAAGGCAGATAAAAATGACAATGATGACTCTTAAAAATGGTAAGTAGTCTACAAAAATATACCAAGGTCTCTGACCTAAGCACACACACACACACAGGCCATGTACTGAAATCAGCTGGCATGGCTCCCTAGACTTCATTGTTCAATGCTCAGACATTTTGCAAAGAGCTTATTCAAATCTTGATAGCTTGAAATTGACCACAGTGGGAATTTTATAAAACAGAAATTGTCAAATGCTTGAAGTTGGATATTTTGTTTATTTATTTTTAGTGTTAAAACCATGTTTTATCACCTGTAGGGCTTTTGTTTGCTTGCTTTTTTGTCTTTTACTTTCTATGCTTCAATATTTTGGTTTGTTCTTTGGGAAAAAGTGATTTATACCTTTTCTCTTCTACATCTTAACTTTTCTTTGAAGTCAAAAAGACAGTGTGTACTGTCATTCGTCTGCTCCATATTCTACTTCAAGAAAGAATACAGCAGATTATTCAATGTTCTTTTAATCTTTGTCAACTACGTAGACAAAAATGGAGTAACTATCAGCCATGGACAGAGAGACAGTGCTGCCGTGCATCTTTTCAAATGTAGCATAAGCCACAAGAGGAATAGAAAATTTCAGAAAATAATAGGACTTTTTTTGTTTGTTTGTTTAACACACCTGCCTATTACCATTCTCTGTATATCTAAAAGAAAAAAAAAAGTCTTGGCTGAACATTAAATGGGATCCAACTTCTTTCCCCCTTCCCTCCATCCCCCCCTGCTTGGATTTACTCCAACTCATCTACTCCTGTAACAGACTCCACAACACCAGCCATTAACCTGAGTAAAGCTCCACGTACCTGACTTTGCATGGGAGAGATAATTGGTGTCAGACAGAATGCAGACATCAGTCAAGTGTCAAGTGGCACATTTCCACTGTTGGTTGGACTTTTTCTCTCTTCAGACAATTTCCCAGACCACCCTGAGAAAAAAGGATGTAAAAATAAATAATTATCTTATGTTTTTATAACTATTGTTTGCAAAATGTAGTATCAACCGATCATAATCAGAATAACTATCCTGTCTGCCAATTCCCACATGCTAGGTCTTCACACTACCTAATCTGCGGATCATTTGACATTGCTGTTTTTTACTCATACAGTAAATGCTGCTCTATCTTGTGTTTACATCTGTTTTTGATGTTCACTAACTAATGTAGACTTTAATGCAGTGGATAATACAGAATTATCTTCTGCTCTTTGTGCCTCTAGCTCTTGGGAGAGTGATTACTTCTATGGTTTCAAACATCCCACTGTTAGGCAACCTCTTTCTGTTATTCCACCTTCTTTACTGACCCTGAAACACATCAAGTCAATTGTTTTCTGATTATAGTATCATTGTCTTCTCTTGAAAAGCAAAATCTACCTTCCTAAAACTGAAGGTATGAGTTTAGGATACCTCTATATCCTTCAAAGTTCTCCTCCTCAATTTCCTCCTCAACAGATGTTGCCAGTTTTCTTTCTTGGGATGAAAACAAGACAGTTCAAAGACATCTTTAATTCTCTCTCTTGTTTATTTAAAAACTCCATCCTATATTTTGGGTCAAATTAATTCTCAAATACATCCTCCAGACTTTTCTGAATACTACCATCTTCTCCAGGCCATTGGATAATGTTAACAATGACCTTAAAACTGCCTTTCTTTAATAATGTATTTTTCTAATATATCTCCATCCTGCCACCAGATTAGTATTACCAGAATTCTCTCCAAAAACTTCAATTTTTTCTTTCAAAAATTTCCTATAGCACTCCATTGCCAGTGGAATAAACTTCCGGTAAGTCTTCGAAAGCATGCTGCATCCTCTTATCAGCTTCATTTTCAGCCTTATTCCTAAATTCTTCCATCTCTCTGATGACAGTTCCTCTCTTAGCTCCTTTTAGAGCATTTCTATTTTCCTAAAACTATGTTGATGTTATCTCTGCATTGTAAAATACCACCTGTTAGATCACCTGATAAAGTCTTTGCAATTATTCAAAGCTCAACTCCAAATAATTAGCTTATTCAAATCAAGCTTCTTTCTTTTTTTTTTTGAAATTATTATTTTGTTTAAATGATAAATTATCTTTTTAAATAAACTTTATTCACATTAATATGAGGGTACAATATGTAGGTTACATTGTTCTCATGTCCAGGGCAAAGTTCCATACGTGGAAGAGCCCCACACCCAGGAGGTGTGTTATACACCCTCAAGCTTCTTTCATGAAGAATTTTCCAGCATTCTTTTCTCTCAATAACTCTTGCCTGATGTTTATATTTTCTAAATCTGTCATTCTAATCTTTGTTTATTGTTTCTCGGAATTCTATCATCTTTCATTTCTGCAATTAGAGTAGTCATCTCAATATATTTTTTTCTTTCAATTTTGAAAAAGAAAATTCATTTCTGTGCGTTTAGCAGTTGCACAATGCCTGACACTTAGGAGACACTTAATAAGTTATATTTGAATTAATATATTGTAACACGAGTTTCGAATAAGTAATTTGGCAAGTCTGGGAGCTTGATTGCTGACATTTTTTGGACGGATATTATTCTGTTTCATGTTTTATGGGACTGTCTGAAGAGAAACACTAGCTTTTGTAGCCCCAGGTGAGAAGCAATTTGAATACTGAAGAATTTTGATTGATTTAGTTTTAATATTCTTTATCTCTCATTTAGAAGATGGGCTGAAAAAATGCTTTTTCAAAGCCATTTCTATACTTTTTTTTCTTGGCAGATACTCTATGAGAAATAGACTGGAGTTGAAATTTTATAAATAGAATATATTAGTCATTGCTTGCGTTTATTTTATAAGCCTTTGCCAGTTTTCCTTGAATGGAAACTGGGCATAGAATACTCATTTTGTCTGCTTGGGACTAGTGGAAAATTTTTAAAAAATTAATATAATTATGATGATAATAGGAAGTACATACGATGTGCCAAACACTGTTGTGTATAGTTTAGGTAAATTAATATGTTTAATTCTGAAAGCAATCACAGAGGGCTTGTCAGCATTTGAACCATGATGGAAACCCAGCCACCCTGATTCCATACGCCATGCCTTTTCTTGCTATGCTGTATTGGTTTTCATTAATTTGTGAGAGTATATGCAAAAGTAAACAGAATCTAATAAAACAGGGACTAAATTGAGGTATAAGAGCTCAGCAAAACAGCAAATGAAGGAGATTAATTTTGACTGAAGGGTCAGAAATTGATTCAGGGATGAGAGGACTACGTAGGGTACTCACAGATGGGTCATGCTCTGATGCTTCTCCACGTCAGAGGCAAATCATGGCCCCGTAAATCTCTCATTTTATGCATTTTTTTTTTTGGCTGGACTATAACAGCATCTCCCTTTCCTTCTATTTTTGCCATATCACAGTATCCTAGGCCCTCAAATACTCATCCCAGCTGTCTATTGCAGACTATAACTACATCCATAAGCATTAACTACTAGTTGGTGCCTTGTGTAAGAAGGTATATTCCCTTAGTTTTATAAACAAAATGCTAGTCACTTAGCGTTCTGAACTCAGTTCTTTATTAACAGACAATGAGAGCAGCCTAATATCATAACCTTTTATGGAATCACATGGTAATATTGACTTCCTTCCAAAATACTTAAAACTTTATTATTCATGGTTTTTTTTGTGTGTGAATAAATATCCAGCTTTCTATGGACATTACTTAATCATAGAAGTTACAAAACATTTATTTTAGTTCTGTTAAGTGATATGTAATAATATAAAAGAATGTACACACATATTCTAATTCATTTATTTTAACTAGAATCTCAATATGCTTACCCTTCTTTTAATACTTCTTCTAATGTTTGCTAACCTTTGCCCTTATCTGCTATTACACAGCTTTGATGAGGTCCTTAGCATTTGGGATGCACATGTTTAATTGAGGTGAGGGATGGTTTCCTGGAAAAGGACAGGAAAGAAGAAATAAGAGCTAACAAATTTGGCTTAGTTTTTGAAGGATTTGTATTACTAATTATTTACTTTTTCATTTTTCAGCATTCAAAACATTAAAAACAAAGTGTGAGAGAGAGTTGGGTGCATGTGGGTAGTGTGCACCCATAGCAATGAGAGTTAGTGTTTTGTGTCAACTTGACTGAGCCACAGGATGCCCAGATAGTTGGTTAAACATTACTTCTGGATACATCCACGAAGATATTTCTGGAAGAAATTAGCATTTCAAATGGTGGACCAATAAAGTAGATGGCACCATCTGACCTGTCAAAGCCCTGAATAGAACAAACAGCTGAGGAAGTTGGACTAACACTGTTTGCCTGCTTGAACTGAACACTGATCTTTTGCCTTCAGATCTCCCACTTTTCAGGCCTGTAGACAGGACTAGAATCTATGTGTACTATGAGCTGTCTGTCTCCCAGGGACTTTGAACTACACCACCAGTGCTCTTGGGTCTCTGGCTTACAGGCTGCAGATTATGGAATATCTCAGCCTCCATAATCATGTGAGCCAGTACCTATAGGAAAACTCTTCCTGAATATTGATAACTAGATATATATCTATTGCCTCTCTTATCTCCTATAAGATATAAGATATTGACATAAGTTGCCATAACTTATTGAAGATATTAATATATAACGTATAATATACATACACATGTTATACAGAGAAAACCCAAGAATATATGTTCATTTAAGAGATAATATCTATGTATTACTTTAAAAAATTAAAAACAACATTGATTATTAAGTTACTGACCTATTCAAAATCTTCAACCCAGTCAGAATTTATCTACAGATATATATTTTTTGTTTTTTTCTTTATTAAATCATAACTGTGTACATTGATGTATTTATGGGGTACAGCGTACCGATTTGATGTACAATGTGAAATGTTTACTTTGAACTGCTTAACACATTCCCCACCTCATTTACTTATTTGTTGTGGTAAGACAATTATACTCTTTTCTTAATAGTTTTGATATGTATCATTGCATCATGCACATTAGGTGAGGTTCCCCCCAAATACCCTCCCTCTTCCCAGCCTCCCTTCTCCCCTCTGCTGTCCCTCCTCTTCCCTCCTACTTTCTGGACTACAGTGATGTTTTACCATTTATATAAATGTGTAGGTGATTATACATTGATTTGATAATAGTATTGAGTACTTTGGATACTTTTCCCCCCATTCTTGAGATACTTTACTAAGAAGAACATGTGTTACTTTTGAACTGAATGTACCATGACTGGTTAAGTATACCCAGACATGCTATATACATCCATTTTACCTGTAATTTGTACACTTTTCAGGAATGATTGACTTTATTTTCAACAAGATCCCTAAAAATGTGTATGCATTTTTTTGGCACCCTGTGTGTGTGTACATAGTGTGTGTGTGCTGTGTGCATGTGCAATCCAAGGTACAAATTTTTTGCTATAAATTGCAATCCAAGCTACAAATATTTTTGAAAAATTCCTTTTGCATTTTTAAACCTTTTTTTAAAATTTTGTGAACATGCATTCTATTTGGACTTCCTCCCAGCACAGCATTAAAGGGGACCAGAATGCTGAGTATACCCCTGGTCCTCCGAACTGTACATCGAGGGGAGGTTTTCAGAGAGCTGATGCAACAGAGGGCTAATGGAATCAATTCTAATAATACAGCCAGGAAAAGTAGAACAAAGCATTCAATCCCCCCCATTGACTTCCACAGCTGTGCCTCACCAAGACAACATAGACAAATCAAAGATGATTTGAATCCTGCCATCCGAGAAAGAATGAAATCAAACAGCAAGGGTAATCATGGCACTTAGTGCCGTTATAAGTGTTTCTATTAGATTTCATTGATCTATCCTTGGGTACCCGTTTTTAAAACATAGCCAGTTATAAATCATCCTTACAAAGGTTCTCATATACTTAAAATTCTGTCGACTGGTTAAAGGTTTTATGTAAGCAGGCAATGAGTGACACGTCCCAGCATACCGTAGGTGTTACATCTTTATGTTAACTTTGTTTATGTTTTACATTTTCATATTCTTTGCACACTGTTCAATTTCTTTGCCTACTCTGGTCGATTACTTCTTTATATTAACTAAAGCAACTGTTGACATGCATTTGGCTAATGTATTGGCTATTAAGTTTATATTATATGCAATATATAATTACATACAGCATGGCCATGACACTTGTGTGCAATTTAATATAGTTGTATTAAAATAGAAGTAACAAAGGCTGGTATTATTACTGAAAATGTTTAATAGCAGTACTAAAACTCAGATTAATAAATTCATGTGAGATAACTCAGCCAATATTTGACATCTTCGCTCCTCTCAATCTTATGTTCTGTCCAACTTTAGTTTTGTCCTTGGCATTTGTCTAGTCATTCTATTTCTCCCGGCCACCCTCCTTCTCTATTATCTGTACCTATCATATTAAAGTTATACAACTTTACTCAAGCCTCCCAGCTATGCTGCTCTGTTTTAGCAGGACTGAATGAGAACCTCATTGGAAAAAAATTAAGCCTTTCAGACTCAACCAATTTTCCACTGAATGATTTATCTACATCCAATTGTTCGTGCCTTTTTACTTTAATTACAGAAGTGTTCATCTTCCTGATTAACTAATTATTCCGTCTATGCTTCTAATTTATGCCCCTGTGCCAATTTTGTTCCCCTGTGACAACGGTTATTCTTTCTCCTTCTTTTCTTTGTCTCTGTCACTGTTTGACTTTTCCAGGCCGACTTTGAAAGTCTGATATTTGTATTCAGTAAGATTTCTGAATCATGCTCTGAGATCAATGTGTATGAAAGATGAAGTAAACAGGATTACACAGTGAGAGGGATTAAACTGCGATATGGTGCCTACAAACCTTCAGCACATTTTATAGGTGCTGGCGAGTTGGGCTGGCCCTTCAAAGTCACCTCAGTTGAGGGGGCTCAGTTTTTCCCTTCATTAAACAGTTAGGGAATGTCTGCTGACTCATGGGAATATGAACTTCCTTCAGTGATCCACCAGTTTGGAGGACAGACTCCCTTCTGAGTTACGGTAAGCAATGCTCTGGGAGCTGAGGGCGTACCTCAATGTCCACCATATTCTGTGTCTCTTGTCTCGATGTTTATTCCAATTCTTTATTATAAAGAACGCGAGGGGAAGGAACCTCCATTTTTTTTCTAAGTATCACTCTAGTTTCCATACTATTTCTCATCTTTCTCAAATTGCTAATTTTATTTTTCTTAGATTTATTGAGGTTGAGCTGACAGTTAATTAATTAATTAAAAATACATTAATTAATGTATTTCAGGTGTACAACCTAATGATTTGCTATATGCATACATTGTAAAATTTTAACACAACTATGCTCATGCACGTAACCATTGCTTCATATAGTTACTTATGCATCTGGCTAGTATAGTGGCTATTATGATATATATTACCTATAATATATAATTATAACCAGAGTGGCCATGAAGTTTGTTTCTCTTTCTTCTCTTTCTCCTTTTCCTGCTCCTGTTTCTGTTTTTTCTTCTTCTTCCTAAGTGGGAACACTTGAGATTGACCCTCTTAGCAAATTTCAAGTATGCAATGTAATCGTACTGCCTGGAGTCGTGTTGTTACATCTCCAGAACTTATTCACCTTGTAGAACTGAAACTTAATATGTTGGCATCAACATTTTCCCACTTCCCTTAACTCCAGCCCCTGGTTACCACCATTGCACTCTCTATTTCTGGGAATGTGAGACTGTGCAGCATTTGTCTGTCTTCACCTATCTTATTTCATTATCCTAATGTCCTTCAGGTGCATTCGTGTTGTTGTAAATGAATAGCCACATTCAGAACAATGAAATTGAACCATTACCTCATACCTTATGCAAAAATCAACTCTAAATGGACTAAAAGCTAAGACTTGAGACCTGAAAGCATAAAATTACTAGTGTAAAACTAAGAAGAAAATATTTTTGGCATCTATTTGGGTACTTATTTTTTTAGTATTATATTAAAATCACATGCAACAAAAGCAAAGATGGACAAATGGGATTACATCAAACTAAAGAGCTTCTCCACAGCAAAGGGAACAACCGACAGAGTGTGAAGGCAGCCTACAGATTGGAAGAAAATATCTGCAAACCCCATATCCCTATTTTAATATCCAAAATACGTAGTACATAAGAATCTCCTACAACTCAAAGTCAAAAAACAAAACATTCTCACTAAGATGGGCAAAGAGCTGGGGGACAGTGGTGTGTACCTATCATCCCAGACACTCAGTAAACTGAGGGAAGAGAGTTATTGAGCTGAAGAGTTTGAGACTAGCCTGTGCAACATAGAAAGACTTGAGACCTTGTATCCTAACACACACACACACACACACACACACATATGGCACAGGACCCAAATAGATATTTCTTGGAAATACATACAAATAGTCAACAGGTATATGAAAAGGTATTGACTCTCTATTTAACAAATGGTGCTGGGTGAACTGGCTGGTGACCTGTAGAAGACTGAAACTGGACCCCCACCTTTCACCATTAATAAAAATTGATTCTCACTGGATAAAAGATTTAACCTTAAGACATGAAACTATAAAAATACTAGAATAGAGTGCAGGGAAAACATTTGAAGAAATCAGCCTAAGAGAATATATTATGAGTTATCCTCCACCCCTCCAATCCTGGCAATTGAAGCAACACCAAAAATACATTACTGGATTCTGATAAAACTAAAAACCTTCTGCATGGCCAAGAGTACAATAAGTAAAGCAAGCAGACAACCTTCAGAATGGGGGAAGATTTTTGCAGGTTATACTTCCAACAAAGGTCTGATAACCAGAATCCACAGAGAACTCAAACTAAGCAATAAGAGAAGAACAAATAACCCCAAAGATAGAATTACCTTGTGATTTAGCAGTTCAATTCCTGAGTACATATATATATATATATATAAAGGAAATAAAATAGTATCTTGACCAAAAGTGGTCAAGAGACTTGAGCAGAAACTTCTCTGAAGAAGACAGGCATGTGGCCTATAAACACATGAAAAAATTCTCATCATCCTTAATCATCAGAGAAATGCAAATCAAAACCACTCTGAGGTATTATCTAACTCTAGTAAGATTAGCCCATATCACAAAATATCAAAACTACCCTTGATGGCATGGATGCAGAGACAAGGGAACACTTCTACACTGCTGGTGGGAATGCAAGATAATACAGCTTTTTTTGGAAAGAAGTTTGGAGAATATGCAAGGAACTAAAAGTAGACCTACCATTCAATTCTGTAATTCCTCTAATAGGAATGACCCAGATGATCAAAAATCATTTTACAACAAAGACATTTGAGTAGCATGTTTACTGAAGCCCAGTTCATAATCACCAAGACATGGAAATAGTCCAAATGCCCATCGACCCACGGATGGATTAACAATTGTGGTATATGTACACAATGGAATATTGTGCAGTCATAAAAATGGAGACTTCACATCTTTTATGTTTACCTGGATGGAGCTGGAACATATTCTTCTTAGTAAAGTATCTCAAGAATGGGGAAAAAAGTATTCATTGTACTCAATTCTACTATGAAATCAATATATAAGTACCTACACATTCATATAAATGATGAAACATAACTATAGCCCAGAAAATAACTATGTTATTCCTAAACTATAACTGGGAAGAGGAGGGGGGAGGGGAAAGGACAGGCTGGGAGGAGGGAAGGTATTTGGAGGAACGTCACCTAACATGCATGATGTAATGGTACATTTCAAACTATTAAGAAAAGAGTATAATTGTCTTACCACAACAAATAAGTAAGCGAGGTGATGGACGTGTTAATCAGTTCAATGTAAGCATTTCACATTGTACATCAAATCAGTACACTGAACCCCATCAATGCATCGATGTACACATTTATGATTTAATAAAAAATAAAAATAAAGGTATTGCAGTTTCCAAATCATCAAGAAAATGTATATCAAAACCACAATTAGAATGGATATTATCAAAAAGATAAGTGTTGGTGAGAATGTGAAGAAAGGGGAACCCTTGTACACTGTTAGTGAGGATGTGAGTTAACACAGCCATCATGGAAACAGTATGGAGGTTCCTCAAACAATTAAACATAGAATTACCTTGTGATTCATCAACTCAATTCCTGACTATATCTATACAAATGAAATAAAATAGTATCTTGGAAAGATAACTGCACTCTCATGTTTATTCCAGATTTCCTTAAACAGCCGATTTTAAACAACTGTTCACTTTTCTTCCCTTTTCACTTCTTAAATTTCACAATATTATAAGTGTTATATTAAGGCACTTGTGAATTAATATTCTAATAGCTATGATGTATACTTTTATTACTTTTGAACATATACCTCTCCCTGACTAGTCTCTATTTTGTTTTTGCTTTTGTTTTTGTCAAGTCAGATGTGTTCTATTTATTTTTTAAATATTAAATTTTTAATTATTCTGGGTGCACAATAGTTGATATATTTACATGGCACATGTGATGTTTTGATACAGTCATATATAATGTGTCATAATCAAATCAGGGTGATGGAGGTATCCATCATCTCAAGTATTTATTATTTCTTTGTAGTAGGAACATTCCAATTCCATCCTTTTAGTTGTGTTAGAGTACAAAGTACACCATAACTTATTGGTGATCATAGATACTTTGTTGTACTATCAAGTATTGTTCATTCTATCTAACTATATTCTGCACCCATTAACCATCCCCAATTTCTTTCCACCTCCCCTGGTACCCTCCCAGCCTCTGGTGCCCATGATTTTTCTCTCTGTCTCCATAAGGTAATTTGTTTTCATTTTTACCGTCCCCATATCAGTGTGTGGAAGCTGTCTTTCTGGGTCTGACTTACTTCAGTTAACATAATGTTTTACAATTCCATCATGTTGTCGCACATGATAGGATTTCATTCTTTTTTATGATTGAACAATATTCCCATGCATATATACATTTTATGTGTCCATTGATGGCCATGGTGATTGATTCCAACTCTCGGCTAAAGTGAATAGTGCTGTAATGAATCTGGGAGTGCAGACATCTTTTATATACAGATTTTCTTTCTTTTGGATATCTGCCTCACTCTGAGATTCCTGGGTCATATGGTAGTTCTGCTTTTAGTTTTGTGAGGCACCTCCATACTGTTCTCAACAGGGACTGCACTAATTTAATTTCCACCCACAGCATGCAAGGGTTGCCCTGACTGCACAACTTTCCAGCATTTGTTGTTGCCTATCTCTTTGATAAAACCCATTTTAACTGGGATGAGAAGGTATCTGATTGGAGTTTCGATGTTGAGTCTTTTTTCATGTACCTATGGGTCATTTGTATGTCCTCCTTTGAGAAATGTCTCTTCAGATCTGTTGTCCATTTTTTAATTATATCATTTGATTTTTTTCCTATTGAGTTTCTGAGGCTCCCTATATATACTAGTTATGAATCCTGTGTTGGATGGATAATTTACAAATATTTTCTCGCCTTTTCTTGGTACTCTTTTCACTTGGTTGCATTTTCCCTTGGATATGCAGAAGATTTTTAGCTTTATAGGATCTCATTTCTCTACTTTTGCTTTGGTTGTTTCTGCTTATAAGGTGTTACTCAAGAAACCATTGCCCAGACCAATGTCCTGGAACCTTTCCTCAATGTTCATTTAGTAGTTTCATTTCTTTGATTTAAATATTTAATCCACTTTTGAGTACTTTACTGTTTTTTTAATTATTTTTTAGATGTTCCTATTATATGCTGACCATATAAAAGTCATTTAAAATGTCAATTATTATAGACAGAATTTGTAACATTGGTAGTGAATGATATATTGATTGAATCTTTTTATTTATCAGAACGTATTTACTGGCCTATTAAAAAGCACCAACCAAACAGCTGTTAGCAAATGCCCAGTTTGACTTTTTCAATGATCTTCACAGCATTTCAGCCTCATTGATCTTACGTTATTCTTAAACTTATTTCTCTGTGCCAAATCAATTCACTGATCATCAAGTCAGAAATAAAATCATTTTCTTAAATAAACATGCAATAATTTTGTGTTTGCCTGGTCTTATTTTTGCAAACTTGTGCCAATGTGAAGTCACGTGGAAGATTTGAAAGTCAGGTCTTGAGATAGGCACATATATTTCCTTGCAAAAGAGAGCAATTGAGAAGTCTAGAAAGAAGAGGTTACATAGCTAGTTCAAGTTCATGTCTCAGTTAAGAGTGTGCTATTATAATAGGTGAGAGCCTTCATCCCTCTGGTCTCAGCTCCTATTCTCTCCATGTGAGCATTCTACAGATAAATAGCCCTGGTCCACATCAGTCCTTAGAGCACCTTGGCTAGCCCTGCTGCCCTTTCTTCAATTCTATACAAAGACAGAAAAGAAGCTGTGGGGAATATATATATATATCCATTCAAGGGAAGAGCAAGATACTGTTCTTCACATCTCTGCTTTCTCCTTGATTTCTTGTTTATTTCAATATGTATGCAGTTATTCCTGATTAGGAGAAAGACAATGAAATCATTTGTTTCATTAAGGGCATACAAAGGAGACACACCTTTTTCTCTTCCCTGAAAGTTAAATTTTTTAAGTCTTCCACTGCAATAAATAATGTTTACTTCATAGACGAAATTTTTACTATGAAAATCCGTCTTTTCTCTGTAGAACTGGGGTGTGATAGAAGAAAGATAATTGATGTAGGGGCTAAAAGAATGTAAATTCAATTGCTGTTTTCCTAGTTTGCAAATTGTGTTTCCTTGGACGTTTTATTTTTTATTTCCATTGGTACAGTGTTGTTTGAGGAAATAGTTTACATAGCAAATGGAACGCAGATAGCAAAGAGGAATATCCTTACAAATATCAATTACCATTCTTTAAACTCATGGCTTCCCATTGCCCATATATCACACTAAACACAAACTTTCTTCACATTTTGTTGTCAATAAATCATATCTGAAAACATCATAGGGCATTGCTTTCAACTTGGGTAAGAGAATTGACATCCTGTAGGGAAACTTTCAATCATAGTCCATTAAAACAGTACAACCTATCTCTGTCAAGACTGAGGGATGAGTCCTCTACTGCTCTTTTGATGATATAAAATCAATGAACTCTTTAATATGTGCTTAATATCTTTGGGCTCCTCCACAAGCTGCCTCTGAGTAAAGCGGGAGAGGCCATTCATCAAGGCACACTGATGTATGGTTTCAGAAAGACAAGGAGGGTTCAGAGTGCTTCTTCTGACTCCGATTTATAATCTGCTCTTCCCTCAGATGATGCGAAAAGTTCTGATATATTTTTAATATTGTTATAGGTATTGTCATTCTTTCTGGTCAAAAAGATGATCCTATGAATAATGAGGATTTCTTATAATTTTTAGGAACCACTGGGGACTGAACTAAACACGTATATTATTTTCAAAGAGTCCATTCTCAATTAACTGTGACCTAAATTTAAGAACTGTGTAAAAAAATTGTCATGTCACTTCCTGACCATTTTAAACATAATTGATGCATTCTCTAAAATTCAGCAGGTGTATATTTATTACTGTGTGGATTCTGAATATTTCACTCTGCCTTCCACCAACATTAACTAACTCTAATGGCCTTACAATCTGGCTTTGATTTAGTCACAGTCTGATGATTTAGTGTGATTTTTAAAAATATGTGATGATCTAAGAGATTCAGTTTAATTTCATGCCATTTTTACCTTGTGCTGGAAAAAAGTCTTCAAAATTCTTTAATGTCATATGTTTATCCATTCTCAAATTTTGCTTATTTTCTTCATTTCTGGAATAACATTTTAATCAACATTTACCTAACACTACCCTAGCACTTGTATTTAACACGTCTCTGACCCATATGTTGTAGGGCTATTCTATCATGCTCTATTCTTTGCACTGTGGTGTTAATGAAATTATGGTGTCATAGTTTTATTTTCCACACAAAACATTGAACATAAAATATCTATGTTTCAAAGACAGAGACTTCAGGTGTAACACAAGCAGACAGGAGGTAACACAAGGAAAATTTTTCCTTTTACCAGGAAAGCAACTCAACCGTGTGTCCTGCTGATGGTAGACCTCTGATCATATTTTGCACAGAGCAGACCATGGCCAAAGTAGAGCCATGTCAAAGGGGTGAAGTGTTTCCTCAAAATGGTACCTGAAATTTCCTTCTTAATACCAAACATGCATTCTAAATTTAAAGATGCAATAAATTAAGTGGCGCATTCCTCCTAGGAGCAGAATCACGATGAGCAAGTCATCTTGTGGGTCCATTAATTTGGAGCATTTGGTGAACTCAAGAGCACATAACCCCTGAGCCATTCACCAGTGGGAAGCAGCTCAAAATTGGGATGGGGAAATTTTAATGCAAGGGATCAGTGTTTTGAGTAATAACCGTGAAATGACATTCTGTCTATTGACTAGTCACTCAATTTGCAATAACACTCTCACAGGATGCTAATGTAAATATGAATGCCTGGCATTATAAACTCAAGTTATACATACCGATGTACTAAGAGGCCTATGTCCACTAAAAATGTCTGTACATGTTCACTGAAAGGTATGTACAACATAGCAATATCATAACAGCAAAAATGTCTAATAACCTAAATTACCATGCCCCTAAAATTTATAAGGCATTTTCATAAGATGTCATATTCTATAACAATAAAAATGATATACAGATATACATGACAATCGGGAAAAATTGATACACATAATGTCGATTAAAGAAAGAACCAGAGATTTTTATAAAATGTAAAATGTCTAAACTTAGCTTACACTATTTAAGGTTGCATGTTTACAAAGTAAAATTCTGAAGCAATGCTGATAAGTATTTTCTATTTAATCATATAGAAATGCAGAGGCCAGACTCCTGGTAATTGTTTTCGGTAGAAGGGCAGTGACTGGAAAGGAGAAATTGAAGAATGTGGGGATGTAGTGATATATTATTTTTCTAGATGTTGTGCTTGGCTGGTATTCACAATTTGGGGCTAAATCATTGAACTGGATTTGAATGAGCTGAACTTTTCTAAATGTGTGATGTAGTTGATATATGCAAAGTTTAAAGCATTTTCATTAACAAAATTCAGAGCTGATGATTAGTCTATAAATGGTTTGTATTCACAAGTAAACAAGGAAGGCAAACAAGAATACTTTACAGAAGGAAGGAGTGTTGAATTAAACCTCCTATATAATGTCATTCAGTTGGCATCCAATAGCTTATATAAATCCTGTGTGCATGTGCGCTTATGCATGTGTGTATACATGAATGGCACATCTTGGTAATACAATTGCTGAACAATTTGTAGATTATTGCCAATTTATTGCCATTTAGAACTAAATACTATCATAACACCACCACATTAAGTAATCCATGTGGCCCAACCATTTCATAAAATCATACTGCAAATTAATTTTCATATACAGTATAAAGAAAACATCTTATGACCCCACATCTTACTTAAATTGAAATAGGGCTGGATATAATCTGTTTTTTCACTGATATATGGTTAAACTTTGCCAGTGTTCCCTGACTGACGTGACAGTTGACATTTATAAACTTTTTATGTGTTTATTTTCATTTAATTTTTATTCTTTGAAAAAGGAATTAAGTATGGTTCAATATAGAAGGAAAAAAAGCCCTTAGAGAAATAGAGTCCACTTAGTGTCATGTTTTCAGGATGGGGTCAGGAGAGCAGTGAGTATGACACTGATATTTCATTGCCCCTGACCTTGCATTGCTTGTGGGTCACATCCATACTTATGTCTGCTGGCTTTGCTTTCTCAGGGGCATCTAATCTCTAAATATGGCCTCCCTATCTCAGCATCTCTTATTGACTTTTCTAATCTTATTATTTCTGCTGATATTTACTCTGCATGCCATTTTTGCTTCCACACCAGTACACATTGATATTCACCCCTGCAGAGTGTTTGTATTACCAGCCTCAACAAATGAAATTAGGAACGTAAGGTGGTCAGACCTTGATCCTGACTGAACAAAAGAGCAAACACCTCTTTGCAGGGCACAGCAAAGAATTTAAACTGAGATCAGTATCTATAAACACTACTGAGGGCAGAGACTCAAAAGCTATTTTTAGTTGTTTGATCATATTTTGATCGTTAAGAAGTTTTCTGCTGAAACCTTCAGAGAAATCGACAAATAAAAATCTTACCTGTGATAAAAGCAGAAATCGCAGTGTTTTGGTTTAACATTGTGGTATAGTGGGAAGGCTATTCTCTTTGGAATTGAGTAGAATTGAGGTCAATCTAAGCTCCTTAACTTATAGGAATGTTATCATGTCAAAACCCAAGTTCAGGGGCATTCATCTATGAAACAAAGATAGTAATCCTTGAGAGTTTATCTTTAGACTTAAAGATTTTAGATGCAATCTGTCCTGTGCTTTTTGTCTTAAATTAACTATTACTTATTATTATATGGCTATTATTATTTTGATATTAATTTATTGTTATCATCTTGACTGCCTAATTCATTTGATACTCCTAACCTCTATTTTGTTTGTTCGTTTGTTTTAGGTTATTGTGAGGGTAGAAACTACCAAATCACAATATTTGAATTTGTTAGATAGAGTCCCTCCTGCAGTTATGTTCTGAACCCAAAAGGTATGTCATTGTGCCCATTTAGTGGAAGCACCCAGAACCCTGCTCCTCTCTCCACCCTTGCTTATTTCCCCTCCCCCAGCTTAAATTGAAATGAGTTTTTCTCCTATGTGGGAGTGTATTAGATCATCTACTGGTTTCATATTAGTATTGAGTACATTAGATTTTTGCTTTTCCATTATTGTGACAATTTATTAAGAAGAATGTGTTCTACCTCCATTCAAGTTAGTATAAAAGATATGCAGTCACCATCTTTTTCATGGCTGAATAGTATTCCATGGTATCCATATACCACAGTTTGTTCATCCATTCCTGAGTTGATGGGCATTTAGGCTGTTTCCACATCTTGGTGATTGTATATTGAACTGCAATAAATAGTCTAGTGCAAATGTCCTTATGGTAAAAGGATTTTTTTTCTTTGAGATGGATGCTCAGTAATGGGATTACAGGATAAACCTGTAATCTGGTTTCAGTTCTTTAAGTATTCTCCATATTTTCTTCCAAAATGGTTGTATTACTTTGCAGTCCCACCAGCAGTGTAAAAGTTTTCCCTTCTCTCCACATCCATGCCAGCATCTGCAGCTTTGAGACTTTGTGACGTGGGCCATTCTCACTGGGGTTAGGTGATATCTCAGGGTGGTTTTGATTTGCATTTCTCTGATGATTAGGG
>CAUYQV010067110.1:0-37996 GCA_963574575.1 Galagoides demidoff
GAAAAATACTCCCAAATATCCCCACCTGACAAATCCGAGACAAACTCCGATGTAAAAGGCAAGAGGTGATGTTTATTCAAACCCGGGTTTGGTCTCTCCTGGTGCACACGCCAAGGTAGAGCCTCGAACCCAGGGTGAAGGGGGTTTTTATGTGGTACAGAAAGCAAAAAAAGGAAGAAGGGTACGAGTACACTTTTCATTGGTGGTTAGTGATTTCACTAGTAAGGCTACATTTATGATTGGTGGTTGATGATTTCACTAGGGGTACATGTGAGGGGTGGGGGATTTTCTTAACTGGGGGCTAAGGTTGAGGCAGTTTGATTGATTAGGTGGCAGGAAGAAAATACCTGTATTTTAAGGTAATAGAAACTAACTGTTTGATTGTGGTCCGATGACTCAGTTGCCCAAGGAGGCATAGTCAATAGTTACAGTTGAGTTACCAGGAATGGAATGGTGGAGCTGCAGGGTGCGGAGCTGCAGGGTGCGGCCCTGCAGGCTAGAGGCTAGGAAATGCAGTAAACAGCTAGGAGTGGGGCTTGGGCAGGCTTGTACAGTGAACAGCAAAATGGAGTTAGTCTGGCCCTCTCAGTACTTCACTTTTATTGCTAATTTTTTTTTTAATCGGAGTCTCCTTATGTCGCCCTTAATAGAGTGCTATGGCATCACAGCTCACAGCAACCGCCAACTCCTGGGCTCAAGCGAGTCTCCTGCCTCAGCCTCCCAAGTAGCTGGGACTACAGGCCCCCACCACAATGCCCAGCTATTTTTTGTTGCAGTTGTCACTGTTGTTTAGCAGGCCTGGGCCAGGCTCAAACCCTCCTGCCTCTGTGAACGTGGCTGGCCCCCTACCCACTGAGCTATGGGCGCCAAGCCTCTATTGCTAATTAATATTTCTTTTTTTCTTAATGTTTTTCCCTTGTGAGTATGTACAGTTTCTTCAATGCTAACATCTCATTGTATGAATATCAAGCATTTTATTTATCCATTCATCAGTTGATAGACAATGGATTATTTTCATTTTTGGCCATTATGCATAATGCTGCTGTGAGTATTTTTTTTCGGGTGGCCATATGTTTTCATTTCTCTTGGGTATATATGCAGGAATAGAATTGCTGCATCACATGACAACTCCAGAAACTGCCCCGACCGGTTTCCAAGTTAGCTGCACCAATTCACACCCTGGAACTCTCTTACTCTCCTCCTTTTCTCCCTTTAAGCATTTAGGTCTTTCTTTTTCCATTGCCCAAGAGAAGGATGAGATGGTTAAAGAAGAAACAAAGGAGTGTCCTGATGACTTGCTTTTCCAAAAGCCTACACCCTTAGGGGACCAGTGAGAAACGCAGAATAAACAAAAGGGATTAGCAAGGACTTCCCTCATTCCACTCCACCCAGATCCTCAATGAAAAGAAAAGTTTCCTCCAGGGCTGGGAGGAGAACCAGAGGCCAGAGAGAAGAGATAAGACAGCTGTTAGCAGTCCCAGTTGGCAGCTATTGGATGAGCCACAGGCTTTCCTAAATAAGCAGAAGCACAAAGCTCAAATCTCAGGGAGGAAATTGCTGGGTCGGGAATCTAAGCTCCTACATCTTTAGAGAGTCTTGCAGACATTTCCTCACCCCAGCGTGGCAAGAACAGCAGATGGTTCAGCCACACTCAAAGCTGACACAGAAGAGCCAGGTTGGCAGAAATGAAGGACATCTCAATGGTAGCACAGAGAGATGAGAAACCGTGGGCCTACACCCTGTCACCGTGGAACTACGTACGCTTCCAGGAACTTAGACTTAATCTCAGAGCTAAGACGTGATGAAGGAACCCCAGATGTATTAAGATTAATTTTCTACCAGTCTAGCAAGATATAAGCTCAAAATTAAAATTAAGTTTTGTTTTGGCCAAGAGAAGTCACATTTTCAAAGTATCCACTGAGATTAGTACTCACCACATAAGGTTAGAAAAAAGACTAAAGAAATCAAATGTTCAGTAAATATGTGAGGACACACCCACTGCTGAAAACACCATGTGCAGAAAGCCTGTTGAACACAATAAATTCTTCTGAACTCCTGGTACAGAGGTCATTGGGAACTACCACTTTGGAAAACAAGATGGCAGTTGTTAAATCGAACAGTGGTAGAGACTGTGACCCAGCAATTGCCTTCCTTGGTATACACATCCCCTAGACAACTCTTGCATAGCTGTGCCAAAAAGTATGTGAAAGAATAGTCACTGTAACATTCGCAATGCTATGTAATAGTAAAAATAAATTTAAAACAAATAAGAGTCAACGGGGGAATGAATAAAAAATCACATGTATTCAAAGGAATCCTATATGGCCTTGCTCCTTAAAATGTGATTACTGAGCAGCAGGTTGTCTTTGTCAATGGCAAAGATATTGTACTCTATAAAATAATTTAAAGAGGTTTTCGTCTGAGCCAAATTTGAGGACCAGGACCCAGAGCTGCACCCAAGAAACTTTCAGCAAGCAAACTTTTGGTAGTGGGGTGACAGTTTGGTTTTATACATTTCAGGGAGATGGGAAATACAGGGGAAGTCATAAATCAATACATGGAGGGCACACATTGGCCTGGCCCAAATGGTGGGACATCTCAAAGTGAGGGCTTACAGGTTATAGGTCCAGCAAAAATTCTTTAGCTGGCTGGACCCCGTGGCTCAGGCCTGTAATTCTTGTACTCTGGGAGGCCAAGACAGGTGGATTGCTTGAGCTCAGGAGTTCAAGACCAGCCTTGCTGCAGAAAGATGAGGCCCAATGGAGAGAACAAACACCATGTTTAAAAGAGGAAGGGCTTTATTCCAGTAGGCTGAGCAATGGCACAGGAGAATTCAAAATGGCGGTGCTCTCTGACTGGCTCAGTCTTCTCCTTTTTATCCCCAGTCAAAAAGTTCTAGCCCTGACTCAGCACCTGTGGCTCAAGTGACTAAGGCACCAGCCACATACACCTAAGGTGGCGGGTTCGAATCCAGCCCAGGCCCGCCAAAACAACAATGACGGCTGCAACCAAAAAATAGCCAGGCGTTGTGGCGGGTGCCTGTAGTCCCAGCTACTTGGGAGGCTGAGGCAGGAGACTCACTTGAGCCCAGGAGTGCTGATGCCACAGCACTCTACCCAGGGGGATAGCTTGAGGCTCTGTCTCAAAAAAAAAAAAGTTCCAGCCCTTTCTTATTGGTCAGTTTGAATCAAGTTAGAGAAGGGGGCTCAGGCTTTTACAGAAGGAAGCAAACGTTAGTTTCCAGGTCCCAGAAAGTTAAGTTTCTACAAATTCCTAAAAGCTGAGTCACCACGGAGAGGATCTCACAGGTGTATCCTTGGGGGTCTCTTTGCAAAGACCTCTGTTCTCTTAGACCTTACTTTTTCCAGGTATCCTCTTTAGCCTGAAGAGGAGTGAGACCCCATCTTTAAAAATATTCAGGTGTTGTGATGGGTGCCTATAGGTTGCTTTGAGTTATGACGCCTCGGCACTCTACCAAGGTGACAAAATGAAACTGTCTCAAAAAAAAAAAAAGAATTTTATAAAATATTAAAAAACCAAACTTCTTTAGCTGACAATTGGGTGAAAGAGTTAGTCTTTGCCTAATAGGCCAGAAGTCAACAAAAAGGACACTTGAATTAAGACAACTGTTCTATAAATCAGAGACAAACTACCAGATGTGTGCCAAGAGATTTGTTCTGCACGTTGAGGACCCGTTGGTAGGTCTCGCATAGCCTCAGGCCTGTCAGTGAGTCCGAGCACATTTCTAAGAAGGGGAGGGGGCATGTTGAGGCCTGTCTGATCTCCTTTCTCATGGCTACCAATTAGCAATTCAGTTTTAGGGATCCCCTTGGCCGAGAGGAGGTCCAGGCAGTCAGTTGCTAAGATTTTAATTTAGTTCACAACTTCACCTGAGAACTCCAGAACTATCAAATCAAAATCTGTATTTATGTATTTTTTTTACCTTTTTGGATTTATTTATTGAGACACAGAATCTGTAATTTTAACGAGATACTCTGGTGATTTGTGTGCCAGTTAATTTTGAAGAAGTGCTGTCCTGTGCAGTTAAATGAATGAACTAGGGCCACGGTGTCAACTTGGACAGCTCTTAAGAACATAATATTAAGAGAAAAAAAATACAAGTTGCCAAACACCAGTACAATACTAATTCATTTATATAAAATTTGAAAACATGTACAAAATGCTACATACTTTTATGAATACTCTCCTATGTACTAGACAGAAGGCCATGCAGGGAATTTTATAAACACCAAATCCTGGATACTGGTTATTTCTGGAGGGATTAGAGAGGATTAGCAAGCTGTAGAGGGGGCTTCAATTGCAATTATAATATTATTTTTTAAGCTGCAAGGAAAATATACTTGGTTTCTTATTTTTTAATTTTTTTGTCTTCTAGAAACTTTTTTTATTATTACAGGTACGTACTAGTTGTACGTACTAGTAGTACTACAGTACTACTATATATTTAAAGGGCACGCGTGATGTTTTAATACAGGCTTACAATGTGTATTAATCAAATCAGGGTAATTGGGTTGTCTATTCCCTCAAATGCTGATCATTTCTTTGTGTTAGGGGCATTCCAATTCCACTGTTAGTTATTTTACTAGTGTGCCCCAACTTAGTGTTGATTACGGTCATTTCATTGTGCTATCAAATATTGTTCCTCCTACCTAACTCTATTTTCGGACCCGTTAACTATCCCCACTTTAGGCTTGGCGCCTGCGGCTTAAACCACTAAGGCACCAGCCACATACACCTGAGCTGGTGGGTTTGAATCCAGCTCAGGCCTACCAAACAATGACAACCACAACCAAAAAAAATAGCCAGTTGTTGTGGTAGGTGCTTGTGGTCCCAGCTGCTTGGGAGGCTGAGGCAGGAGACTCGCTTGAGCCCAAGAGCTGGAGGTTGCTGTAAGCTATGATGCCACGGCAATCTACCCAGGGTGATAGCTTGAGGCTCTGTCTCAAAAAAAAAAAAAAAAAACTATCCCCACCTCTTGCTACCCTTCTTAGCCTCTGGGAATCATCATTTTACTCTGTCTCCATGACATCTATATATTTTTACATACCTAAAATTTTCACTTGTACAAAAAGTTTTTTTAAATAGTGTTTATATCTGGGTAGGTGATTTTTACTTTCTTCTGAATAGTTTTTGTATTTTCCACATTTTTTATAATGGCCATGTATTGCTTAGATGATCCAAAAAGCAATTTTTAAAGTAATATTGACTTCTAGTTTTATTTATTTTGTGTGTCTGTGTGTCTGTGTGTGCGTGTGAGACTGTCTCCCCTGTGACCCCTTGGTGTCCTGGCTCCCAGCAACCTCAATCTCCTGGGCTAAAGGGATCCTCATGCTTCAGCCTCCCAAGTAGTTGGGATTGCAGACACCCACCACAATGGTTAGTTTTTCTATTTTTAGCAAAGATCTGGTCTCACTCTTGTTCAAGCTGGTCTGGAACTCGTGAGCTCAAACAATCCACCTGACTAGGCCTCCCAGAGTGCTGGGATTACAGGCATGAGCCACCACGCCCAGTCCCTGTAATTTTATTCTTAATGAGTTAGGCAACTTTTCACTTAGAGCAGGTGTCCTCAAACTATGGCCCGCGGGCCACAGGCAGCCCGCCGAGGACATTTATCTGGCCTGCCGGGTGTTTTTGCCACCACTGCCTGTCCTGCTTAGCAGCCGACTCTTCCCAGAGCCCACAGTCCGGCCCTCCAACAGTCTGAGGGACAGTGAACTGGCCTCCTGTTTATAAAGTCTGAGGACCCCTGACTTAGAGCATCAAGCTGATTGCTTCCTAGCTACTCCCTTAGTTACTAGAGGAAGTGGGTCTGACCTCCTGTCACTGTCAGCCAATATGCACAGACGGGGTTAAGTCCACTAAACTTGGTCAGAAGGCCGGCATGCTGGAGAACAGTGACAGTAGCCTCCACGGGACTGTTCTGTTCTAGTTCTAAAACCACAGTTTTGTACATAAAGTTTCTTTTTTTTTTTTTTTTTTTTGAGACGGAGCCTCAAGCTATCCCCCTGGGTAGAGTGCCATGGCATCATCACAGCTCATAGCAACCTCCAACTCCTGGGCTCAAGCGAGTCTCCTGCCTCCGCCTCCCAAGTAGCTGGGACCACAGGCGCCCGCCACAACGCCCGGCCATTTTTTGGTTGCAGCCATCGTTGTTTGGCGGGCCCGGGTTGGGGATTCGAACCCACCACCTTGGGTGTATGTGGCTGGCACCTTAGCCGCTTGAGCCACAGGCGCCGAGCCCAAAAATAGGGCTTCTAACAAAAAACACAAGTCAAAAACTGTCAGTGATACAGCCAGTAGAACACAGCATGTATATGCTAATACCCACATGAGGAAATGTCAAGCTACATAAGAAAATTAGTGACTATGGGAGGCACCGGCAGGAGTAAGACTTTTTGCTGCATTCTTTCATATTGTTTTGATTTTTGAACAACATGAATATAACAGATAGGCAAAAAAAAATTTTTTTCTGTTGCCTAAAAAAAAATTTTAAGTCAAGTTTATTAAACTATAATTTACAAGAGTAAAATGTGCCCTATTAAAAGTACAGTTGTACGAGTTGTGACAAATGGGCACAGTTGAGTAACTGCTGCCACAGTGGAGAGCAGACAGCAGTGTCACTCCCACAATCCCTGGCCCCTCCACCCAGCTCTGGGCAACCAGTCTTTTCTCTATCTCTGTGGTCCTGCTTTGTCCATCTGTCATGGAAATGGAACCAGGCAGCATGCACGGCTTTGTGAGTGGGGGTCCTTCCACTGCGCCTAATACACACGTAATTCACTGTGGTGTTGGGTCCATTGGTACCCACTCCTCCTCACAGCCGAGCAGTGTGTTCACAAACCCAAGTGTGTTTATCTATTTAACCAGCTAAGGGATATCTACAGGTTGCTTCCAGTTGGGGGGAATTATGGACAAAGCCACTGTATACATTCACTTACAGGTTTTTGTGCGAGCATATGATTTGATTTCTCTCGGATAAATACCTAGAAGTGGGATTACTGAATCGTATGTCGACTAACAAACTGTTAAACTGTTTTCCGGAGTGGCTGTCCTTTGCACTCTACCAGTGATGGAGAAGAACTCCAGCTGCTCTGAGGCCATCTCCACACTTGGTATTGCTATTTTACTCATTTTACAGGGTAGTCAGTGATATTTCATTATGGTTTTAATTTCTCTAATGCTTTATGTTATTAAGGTAAAAGAAATTTCAATTAATAGATTCCAAATACCTACTTATGCAGAGTGTCCATATAGTTGCTATTTTAAATTGCACAAGAACTTTATGGACAGTCTGTATGACATTTCCTCCAAAGAAACCCCTGACTGCTATGCAAGTTTTAGGTTTTTAAAGGATTATTTAGGGCATTTTTTTTTCTTTTTTTGTCGCCCTGGGTAGAATGCAGTAGGCTCATAGCTAACAACAACCTCAAACTCTTACATTTAAGAGATCCTCCTGGTTTCTCAGCCTCCTGAGTAACTGAGACTACAGGCGCTCATCACAACGCCTGGCTAGTTTTTCTATTTTTAGTAGAGATGGGTGTCTCGCTCTTGTTCAGACTGGTCTTGAACTCTCAAGCTCAAGTGAACCTTGGCCTCCCAGTGTGCTAAGATAACAAGCATGAGCCACCACAACGAGCTGCTGTGTAGGGCATTTTCATTCTCTCATAAGCTCCTTGGGGACATAAGCCAGGAACTGTTTATCTCTGTACCCCTAACATTCAGCATACAGAAAATACTCAGTAAATATTTACTGTGTGAATTAATAAAAACTAATTAAACAATTACCTGTAAGAAAAATATCCATAGGTTGTACAAAGTAATCACACAGTGACAAATTCTGGTGAAAGTGCTGGGCTTTTGCCACCAGAGCCCTGCTTATTTTCTGGAATAGGGGCATGACATAAACGTGTTTAAACACTGAGGAGAGTGAGCCCGTAAAAAATGAAGATATTGAGGACAGAAGGGAGGAAGAGTCAGTGGGCAGGCAGCAGGGAGAGATTCCGACAGAAGAACTGCTCTTCCTGTGTAGCTAGAGGCGGCGCCGCCAGGGACAGGTGCAATGCTTATTAAACTCGGGGTGGGCGGGCGAGGAGGGAACCAGGAAACCGAGATTCCTGCATGCCGGCTTCCATGTTCAAAGGGAAAGATGTGTGGTGTATCTGGATACTGGGCCTTCATTTTCTTTCTTAATCCTTGGATAAGACTAACAAATGCAAACTGCAAAATGAAGGAATAAAGACTCTTCCAATCTTACCCAAAGAAATCCCCACTGTCAATTTCTACTGCTAGATCCTTCCCAATTCTTTTCTGTATATACAGCCATGTGTATTTGTATTTATAAAAATTGGCCTATCTTACACAAGTTGATTTCTAACCTGATTTTTTTCACACATAGAACACAACACTCTTACACATATTTTGACGGTTCTGCATTCTATTTTTTTTTTTTTTGAGACGGAGCCTCAAGCTATCCCCCTGGGTAGAGTGCCACGGCATCACAGCTCATAGCAATTTCCAACTCCTGGGCTCAAGCGAGTCTCCTGCCTCTGCCTCCCAAGTAGCTGGGACCACAGGCACCCACCACAACGCCTGGCCATTTTTTGGTTGGAGCCATCATTGTTGTTTGGCGGGCCTGGGCTGAGGATTCGAGCCACCTTAGGTGTACGTGGCTGGCGCCTTAGCCGATTGAGCCACAGGTGCCGAGCCGGTTCTGCATTCTAAACAAGTACGTCGTGTTCTACTGCACAAATGGACTGCACTTTAACTGTGTTCTATTAATGATTCAGGCTGTTTCAACCTGTTAGTGACTGCAAATGTAAATGATTGTAATTCAACCCATTATTTCCTTTGCATAAGTTCCTGAAAGTAATCTTTCTAGTTTAGTAGTTGTGAAAAATGTTACAGCTCCTTGATGCTACTTGCCAAATTCTTCTTAAAAAAGGATTCACAGGGCTTGGCGCCCATAGTACAGTGGTTACAGCATCAGCCACGTACACCGAGGTTGGCAGGTTTGTATCCAGCCCAGGCCAGCTAAACAACAATGACAATTGCAACATAAAATAACCGGGCATTGTGAGGGGCACCTGTAGTCCCAGCTACTTGGGAGGCTGAAGCAAGAGAATCACTTAAGCCCAAGAGTTTGAGGTTGCTATGACTTGTGACACTAAGGCACTCTACCAAGGGCGACAGTGAAGCTCTGTCTCAAAAAAAAAAAGATTCACAGTACCACCATTTGTTTGTTCGCCTAGAGTTTTTGACACAAGATCATTATTCTTCAACTTTGCCAAAGTGATGGGTAAAATACATTTCACTTTCTGAAATGCCCGGTGATCCTCAACACTCATCCATGTATTCATTCCTCAGCCATCAGTATTTCTTCAGTGCGAACTCCCAGACTACATCCCTGATGTAGTTTCCTATGGAATGAGAGCCTTGGGTCATCCGTGACTGTGATGGGAAGAAGACACCAGAGGGCTTGAGCAGAGGAGGGACAGGACCAACATATGTGAGATGGATCATTGGGTCATTCTGGCTTCAAGTGTGGTAGCAGCAAAGCCAGTGAGCAGAGTATCTGCCAAGGTCCAACATAGAGATTATGAGCCCTGGACTTGAAAAGTAAAGGAGGTGGGGATGAAAGAGAGGCTTCGATATAGCTCTCCAGGATGGAGAGCTAGTAGCATCTGTGGATGGGCTAAATGTGGGTAAAAAGGAGAAGAAGAGGAGAGACCAAGGATCACTCCAAAATCTCTGGGTTAAGAGGACCTGGGAGAACAGATGACTGTTGTAAAGACGAGGGGGAGAGCAAGCAGAGGGACAGAGAAATCGAGTTAGATTCTGCACATGTTAACTTTGAGAGCCCATTGGGGATGAAGCAGAAAACCTAAACAGGTGGACAGATTCAAGTTTGGAGCTCAGTAGACACAAACCCAGGACTCACTAGGATATAGAGATGGCATTAAAAGTCATGGGCCTGGGTGAGAGCGTCAACACTTATAAGCTGGAAAGATGACGAAGACTGAGAAGGCTGGTGGAGGATGAGAACTAAAGCCCAGAGATGAAAGCATTTTAAGGCAAGTGCTTCAGATTGGGCCTGTGAGCAGAAGGCCAAGAAAGCCAAGTCCCCCCGGCTCAGGACAGGGAAGTCACCCGAGACCTCGACAAGAGTGGTTCTGACGGAACAGCAAGACCAAAGCCTAAATGGAGGACACAAAGCCACTTCCGGGATGACATGCTTCACGATGACCAGAGAACAGTCTTTTTGAGAATGATCTGGAAAAAACTAGAGGCAGGAGAGAGGAGACAGCATAGTTGGGATAGCCCTGAGTGGTCCACAAGGCAGCTGGATAGAGCACACAAATGGAGGGGTGGTCCTCACAGAGGGACACTGAGTTATGTTTCATTTATCAAAAAAAAAAAAAAAGTTCCTCCTGTGATAGATGCACAAGGGTTTGCACTGCGCTGCTCCTTATGTGGAAGGCAAGCTCCAACTTCCTATCTTTCCAGCCTGTCCACAATCTAACCCTCAACCTGGCACCTCAATTGCATGCATCTCCTGGAACTTTATAAACTTTCCCTTCAAGGACAAATCCATACCTGCTTGAAGAGGACAGTGTGTTCTTTCCCTGCCCATATGAAATGGATACACTCTCCTTGAGGTCATTCAAGCCCTGTCCACCTCTTGGGCTGGCCCAGCTCTTGGCTTCTTGGTGGCCTTCCCCAACTTCCCCAGCCACGACGGCCCCCTCTCCCTCCTATGCATGTCTCACACGGCTTCAGAGCAGATGGCTATGCACACCCGGATGCATCAGTCACTGCTAGAGCGACCTGACTTCTCTGGGGCTCAGGAAACTGTACAGAGTAAGGACCTGGGCTTGCCTGGCTCCTGTCCCAACCCGCCTGTGTGCTTTCTGACACATAAATCTGACTCGGAGTTTGCCTGGGCCGGCCTCCCACTATATCATGCCGGCTAGTGCCATACCCATCTTTCTTCTCTTGCTGCTGCTCTGGGTTCAAGGCAAGTTCCTCTTATGCAGGCCTTAAACACATCTTTAGGCAGTATTAATATTTCTGCAGTGAAGCCTTCCCTGGCACCAAATCCCCCATGAAATGCTGATGCCCAAATCCCTGCTTCCTGTACCTTGATCTCATTCTAATTCTTCCCTTCCATGTGTCACACTGTATTTTAATTTTTAATTCAATTCTATCCTCCTCTGACCTCTTTAAAGGTTAGAATGTCCTACATTGTTCATTATATTCACAAAGTCTCAACAAGAAATGAGCTGAAATCTAAACTCTGAGTATTTTCCATTTAGCACTCAATTATATAGCCCTTGTGATTCCTTTAAGGGTATCATTTTACACACAGCTCTTACACTAGTTTTCGCTTTTAAAATGTTTATGTTTTCTTTTTCTACCAAGTGTATCTATAGGGCATGGATTTTACTTTACACTTCTTTTATACTATCCCATAACAAATACTGTGCAACTTGATATTAATAGTTACTAAACCAAACAGGTACATACAGAAGAGGAAATACAGTAAAAAGTTAAACACGCCCAAGATATGAATGGCCTATTCTGACGGTCTCAGAACTATGTGTTGCACCTATAATATGTATATACCTGGACAAACCAAAGACAACTTAAGACAGAAAGACAGAAATACAATAGACTAATAAACCTGACAGGTTTTTTAAAAGGCCTATAGTCTGATATGTCCTCTATAAAATAAATCAGTCTATTCTATAGAACAGCAGTGTGCTAAGATACCGGTCACATACACCCAGGCTGGCAGGTTCAAACCCAGCCCAAGCCAGCTAAACAACAATGACAACTATAACAATAACAAAAAATAGCTGGGTGTTGTGGCAGGCTCATAGCTACTTGGGAGGCAGAGGCAAGAGAATCGCTTAAGCCCAAGAGTTTGAGGTTGCTATGAGCTATGACACCACGATACTCTACCAAGGGTGACATAGTGAGACTTGGTCTCAAAAAAAAATTTTTTTTAAAGTATTTTTCTTAAAAGAAGAAACTCATTTTTAAAAAATGTTTATTAGTAAACTTACTAAATATAAGTTCTGATTTCTACTCTGAGACCTCTTCAAAAGCTTTTCATCAGGATAAGTAAAAACTAATGCTTCACACGCATTAAAGTTTCTTCACTTATTCACTTGAGGTGCAGATACAGTCAATACTGTCCACAAAACTGGAAAGCTTTCCCTCCTGTTATATATGGTAAGTTACAGAAAATAAACCTGCTTACCCAAACCACTCAGACTTTCTTAAAAAATGGTCCTTTATGTAGACAAGTAGGCTTCCCCTGAAGTTTGGAATCCTGTAGGTCACAGATTCTAATGTCCTTACTGAGTGAACTCAACATCTAGAGCCCTAGTGAGATTTTCCAGTCCCCATTTCACACCATCCGAGAATACACAAAGGAGTATTTTGACGAGCACAACACAGGAAACTCACACTGCCTACGTGTGAAAGCCTTCAACAAATACATAATTTCTGAGTACCAAAATTAATCACACCATCTAAGCTTCTATATTTGAACTGGGTGGTTTTGAGGAAAAATTTAAGCTCAGAGTATAAATTTAGACCAGGAATCTGCCGCCTCTTTCTGTAAAGGGCCAGAGAGTAGGCCACAATGCTTCTGTTGCAACGACTTAATTCTGCCCTTGTGGTTTAAATCCAGGCATAGATAACAACATATATGAACCGACGTGGTTGTGTTCCAATAAATTATTCACAAAAACAGGTGACAGGCCCACAAAATAAAAATTGCTGATCCTTGATTTAGAACACTATCTCCCATTTAATAGAAAACACAAGTTTCAATCATTCAGAACAAATCTACTTAAAGTGGATAACCTAGCTAAAACAAGTCACAACTATGAAGTGAGGAGACTCCTTTTATTTTTTCAAGTGGCATGCTCTAAACCAGGCTTCCGCAAACTATGGACATTTATCTGGCCTGCTGGGTGTTTTTGCTGCCGCTGCCTGTCCTGCTTAGCAGCTGACTCATCCCGGGGCGGTAGTCCAGCCCTCCAATGGTCTGAGGGACAGTAAACTGGCCCCCTGTTTAAAAAATTTGAGGACCCCTGCTCTAAACAGATTCTGAGAACGAGCACGATCACTGTCATGCATGTAGATGACTGAGGTGACAATTTTGAAATAGACAGTGCTCATAAGGATGAAGACATGCCTGCTTCGAGGCTTGTTGAAAACAACCAAACCAAGTCTTCTAACCTGCTGGTTATAAGACTATCTGGTTTGCTGGATATTTTACAATTGAAATAGTCACGCTGCAGACTAGTAATAAATGCATAATAATAAAAGGCCAAATCCAGAGCAGATGGCAAGGAAACACGTGGCACCACAGCTTCCGTGCTCAGAGCCATGTCAGACACTTGGGCAGAGGAAGAACTGCTGAAAGGAAGGCTAGCTTTCTAACAAAGCAGCCAGCGTCACGGCAATGAAATCCCAAGATGCCTGCTGGGGGCACGTGACTGCCTGGGGCCTCTGTGCCTACCCTCGCTGTCTAGGGTGAACACAGCCAAAGTCTGGGGTTCCCCCTGAAGACCCTGGTGCCTAAACATCCCCTACGCCTCCTCCCTGTCAGGGGACTCTTGGGCGGACGCCCTCCTGCCACGCACTTGAGCGTATCTTCCTTAATCCTTATTAGAAGACCCTCACACAATAAATCATGAATGGTCATTATTCCCCACAACTGACATCGAGAAAAAGAGAACTGACAGGAGCCTTGGGCTGTGTGCTGCCACACTTCGTGAACTTAAACATTCTCTAAAGACCGCATGGCTGAGAAAAAAATCTCTACCCAATTCTTCTAGATCTGGCTTAGCTTCATCCCGTGTTACCTTTGAAGCCACCTTGGCTCACAGGACGCATACCTACAGATGGGTGACACGTTAGTTTTCTTATTACTCCTATTCTCAGAGAATCCAGTCTTCAAGGAGTGACCAATGGCAGAAATATACAGAGTATTTTCCTTCTGATGTAATGTGTAATACAATCTTTTTGCCCTTTATAATTAAAAAGCAACCTAAATAGAAAACGGGCATTGTGAATGATTTTTTTCTCTGTGACTGCGAGCATTTCTTAAAAGATCGACAAATGCTGAGATAATAAAAAACTGAAATACAGTGAAGACCTAAATAGAATCTTTGTGATAATTATTCATTAACATAAATCAAAAGACAAATTGATCATTCCTTTCAACAGCTATTTTTCATCAGATGATCTATAAGAAATGTCTTAATAATTTTACAAAGTAAACAAGCAAACACAAATGTCATACTTATGACAGGTTACTTAGTCCCAGCCCTACATCATGTAGGAATTTTCCAGATGTCTAAATGAACAGTATTAATGAGGTCCCACCGGTAGGTATAATCAACCAACAAATCTGAAGACATAAGGAAAAAATGGTGGCGTCCAAAGTGGCCCGTTAGAGGGGTCCCAGAAGGCACCACACGGTCTGGTGAGAGAACAACTGCCAGGCAGCCATTAAGACACTCCTCTGGGCTCTAGTGCTGTGCTGATCCCAGCTTTGCAGTTCCTTGGTTTTGAGTGGGCATGAAGAAAAGATGACTCTGGATTCCCTCTCCCTTCCTTGAACCACCCCTCTCAATGGACACGAACGTAAACTTGCTGAATTTAACAAATTGGACAGAACCTTCCTCTGTGCTCAACCTCACCCTAGGCTCTGGCTCCTGTCAAACAATAAGACTCTGTTCTCATGGTGACTTGGGGTGGCTGCTTAAAAGCCCACACCCCTAGGTTCTGGCACAAGGGCTAAATGCTGTGAAAAAGGTCCTGCAGTCCTTCTGGGCCTGAAGTTGACCCATCTACAAACTAATCCCTGACCCCTCAGTTACACCTTCCTGAGCTATTCTGCAATTCCTTATTAAGTTAGCCATGGCCCACGGTGGCCTTTTATGTCCTCTGACAGCCACCTTTGTGGCACGTAAAATTTTCTAGTTGTTTCATGTTTCAAGGTAATAACATCAACTTATAGGCTGAACTGTGTGCTAAATCCTTAAAAATCTAAAAACTGGGTCTGACGGTTGGAATTAGCAATGCATTCTCCTAAAGAAATTACAAATGATGGCTGCATTCTTGAGCAAGTCTGTAATAGCCGGCACACATGTGAGAGCAGACTCACAACACCAGGTTGACACGACCACCATTTTCAGCACTGACTCTATGAAGAAACCTAATCCCAAGCAAATCCAGCCATTTTCCTCTGCTTCCACCCTGCAGGACCCACACAACGCTCTCTCTGCACGGAATAGGAGGGGAAACCTCTGAGTTTGAAAGAGAACAAGGGGGGCGGTTACAGGGAGACATCAGTCTGGGCCTCGGATGGGTTACATGGTGGGGAACCAGGGCTCTGCTATACAGCAACTACAGCTTCTAAGTGTGAGCAGAATAAAGAGAGAGCAAAACTCAGCCATGAACAAGCCAGCAGGAAGACGAGAAGGACAATGAGCTGAACCCACTGTGGCTACTGGCACTGGAAGTCAGGCTGGAAGGAGGGTGCTGGCCTGTGAGGGAGAGGGAGCTCAACCCCTGGCTGTGGGCGATGTTTTCAACAAAAATGTTCTCCAGAAAGTCCTGGTACATTCCCCCAGAGCAGATGGAGACAGGCACCAGAGTCTCCTATTATTTCCTGTCTCGGCAACAGCACCAGCCCGGCATCCAGGGAGCTCTACCTTCTGAACCTCTTGGAGACAAACAGGAAAAAGCCAGGGGGAGGAATTATAGTCCTCAGTCTCCAAAATAACAGCAGTCTGGTAGGCAATGCACCACAGGGTCTGAATGCCTGTAAACACCTTAGTCACTGGGGTGTTTTTAAGCAGTTACTGCTGCATGCCTTGCAGGGTTACTGACTTTTCAGAGACCAGTTGTACCACATGTGCTGTAGTTCGTGTACAAAGATACAACTTGCTATCTGTAGCACTAGTGCTCTGAGTGATTTTTCTAATGCCTATTTAATGAGCTTACACTGAAACACTTTTATGGCCAGTAATTCTGGCCAAAGGCTTATATCAGTCGGGCAGCAAGGTGGAACTCACAGTGCAAATTCATGGTTACAAAGAGAAGTGAGACTAAGTGGCCATAGGCACTCCTCAGCCAAACAGAAGGTCTGAACCATACCAGCCGAGCCAGTGCGCCACAGCAGATGGAATGCTGCATGCGCTGGTCCCTTCTATGATATTTACTGAGCTCCTACTTTAACTTGCCAGGACCTCCCTGATTTAAGATTATAACCAGGAGATTATCACCTGTTGAAGGTGGCAGAAAAATTAAAAAGAGGGTGCCAACACAATGGATGGTATGATCTAGGCAGTCACAGGTGCATGGGCCCAACAGGGACAGGGAGATGTCTGCTCTGTGACTAGCTCAGGCAGGCAGTGAGGCAAGAAAAGCGATTTCTAGGCAAAAGGAACTGGAAGAACATGGCCCGTGTCAAGAAGCTATGAGTAGTTCTGTCCTGAACAAGAGCCGGCAGGTTGAGATCACCAAGGGCTTCATATGTGCGTGACAGAGACTGCCACCTACAAGAGATGATTCTGGCAGCAGCATGGGGTCTACCAGGGAAAGCTCTGTCACCTACCAGTGGGTTCTAATCATAGGGGGATGGGTTCTGACAGGGGCCTCCACTGTCCCCTAAACTCCACAAGACTTTCAGAAATAAGCCCAGTGACTCAATTACTAGGACTCAACACATTTGTCTTGCTACTGTTATAAATTTAATTGCATTTCCTTCAATTTGGAGTTTTTATATTTAACGTCTACTGGAAAGCACATTAATCTACTCTCTCGTACAGTACAATCAGAAAACACATACATGACAATAAAAGGAATTAGTAAAGAAAGCCATATCTTTCTTTAGACCACATGCATGACAAAGCATACAGTGACAACCTCAGGTGAGTTTACCTCAGGAGAAAAATGCCTCCTAAAAGGGCCACAACAGATCCTGACCAGATACCAACATTTCACACCTAAGAACAAATTTTTATAAGAATCTGAGGAAAAAACAAAACAAAACACCTCTTCTGGCTAGAAATAAGAGGTGGAATAATATTTTTTTTTTTTTTGAGACAGAGCCTCAAGCTATCCCCCTGGGTAGAGTGCTGTGGCATCACAGCTCACAGCAACCTCTAACTCCTGGGCTCAAGGAAGTCTCCTGCCTCAGCTCCCAAGTAGCTGGGACCACAGGCGCCCGCCACAACGCCCAGCTATTTTTTGGTTGCAGCCGTCATTGTTGTTTTGGTGGGCCCAGGCTGGATTCGAACCTGCCGCCTTAGGTGTATGTGGCTGGCGCCTTAGCCACTCGAGCTGCAGGCGCTGAGCCTGGAATAATATTTTATAATCTCATTTACATTCCATTTTCAAAATAACTTGTGAATCTTTTTTGAAAGGCCTTATTTTTCCTCCTTATACTACTCCTGTTTTCCCTTGTGAAAAAATAATCACTAAGTTTTAGCAGTGAAAATTGGTCATTCCTCATTATTTCATTTTCTCTCAATTTACAGTACCAACCCTGAAGGTTCCCTCTTTAAGTTTCACTTTATTTTGCTTCAGTGAAACAAGGTAGAACTGCTGTGTCCTGGGGCAATCTTGGGGCTTTCCGATTCTTCTGCCTGACTCAAACATAAATAGGTTTGCTAGAGTAGTTTAACTGAAATAAATTACACTCTAACGTCAAGGCAAGTAATTCTTAAGGTAAGCTTTTTAAATGGAAAGTAATGCCCAAAATAAAAACCTGCAGTTTTTCTAGCTATTTAAAAGATACATTAACTCCAAAATGGAAGTTATTTTCCAATCTCATCTTCCTGTTAGGCAGCTTTTATAAACCCTCCAGCATTAAGACCTAAAGACCCTAAATAGCTTATCTCTCAGCTGTCAACTAACCTAATTCCTTTACAGTGGAACTTCTCAAGGGGAAAAAAGCCAAGGCAGGAGGACAGGAGGGCGAGTATGAGTGAGTGTGAAGGTGTCACAATTATCTAGGGAAATTTAAAGCCAGATCCACTCCTACCCTGATCCTACCCACTCCTCCACCCCCCAATCGGACCATCAGAAAAGCTCTGATTCCAATTTGACTCTCTTGAGAACCCCCACTTTAACTCCTGCAGGGGGGCAGGGGCCTCTCTCGCCTGCATTTCTGCAGAGTTCTGAGACTCTCTGCAGAACAGCCACTGTCTCCCAGGAGGCTCCCCATTCAGTCCCCAGATATATCCTAGGCAATCTATGAAATTCGAGCCACTCTGAAGTTCCTCAGAACTCTGCAGGAACATTTGCCCAGTTGATTAACAACACTACAGTGCTATTCACTATACCTGCAAGTGACTCCAGAAAAGCATGAAGTCCCAAGCTGAGGAGCATGGAACCATTACACTCAAACCTTCTACCAAAACTACAAATATGCATCCACTTAAAGACAGCCTAGCCAACTTCAACCAAGATTAAACATCTAAATTAAGATGACTGTGCCAAAAGCAGAAGTGAAAACTGGATAGAAAGTCACATATTTGCTAACTATTTCACATCTATATTGAAAGATGTCAATGAGACTAAAATTAAGCTGTTTTTGAAATGCCAAGTTTTTGTGCTGGGCACACAGAACTGTTCAGCGCTTGAGGGGTCTGGATTGGAAACCTACCCCTGCTGGGGCCAGGCTGCAGAACGTGGGCTGAGTTACTGAGCCTTCCTAAACTTCACCTCCTCACCTGGAAAATGGAGGTAACAGCATCTACCTAGAGCCTGCTGCAGGGACTACATGAAACAATAACTAGTGGCAGCTGTTAACCAGGGTTAGCCCATCACCCTTACCCATGCTGTCTTCCAATTTAGCCACAAACTGCTAGAATCAATAATAGTTAAATGTGTGTTTTAATAGGCTTTGAACCCAAAATTTTTCAATTATTTTTACATGGCAGCATGTCTATCGCTTCTTGGCCTTTTGGCTAAGATCAAGTATACAAGGCGTTCATATCCTTATATTAAAAATAGAAAATTTTAGGCCAGGCGCGGTGGCTCATGCCTGTAATCCTAGCACTCCAGGAGGCCAAGGCAGGCTGACTGCTTGAGCTCAGAAGTTCAAGACCAGTCTGAGCAAGAGTGACACCTTGTCTCTACTAAAAATAGAAAAATTAGCCAGTGTTATAGTGGACACCTGTAGTCCTAGCTACTTGGGAGGCTGAGGCAGGAGGATCACTAGACCCCAGGAGTTTGAGGTTGTGAGCTATGCTGTCTCAAAACAAAAACAACAACAACAACAACAACAACAACAAAAAAACTCCCACAAAAACAAATGCTGTGCCTCTGCAGAGCTCCAGTGAATCTACTCTATGGCTGTCCCATATAGGGAAACATATACAACCCGCTGTTATTTTGAACAGTACAGGTGAGCACCCGGCGTCAGTGTCTCTGCCAAAGCTCTGCACTGTTTCCTTCATGTCTCCCCCTTCCCTTCACGGTTCTCTTTCACCTACCTGTCTGAGAGAGCTGAAAATTCATTCCCCAATCACCACAGCTACCATGAAATGCAAGAGATGAGATCTGCGGAATTATGTTAAAAGCTTCCCATTGGGAACAGAAACATGAAGACATCCTAAAGTCATTTATAATCAGGCATCAAATTTTATCACACACACCCCAGGCTCCACTGCTCCTCCACTTTACTAATACTGAAATTTCCAACTTCCAGAGCTGTGTTGACTGAACAAGAGTAAATACTGGGTGGAGTCTTTAAACAAAAGCACTTGGGGTCAACCTTCCCCAAACTGTAAACCCAGCAGAGGTGTGCTGGTGCTATGAAGTTAGGAGTGCGGGCCACAGGAGCAAGGGAAGCTGTGTGGCAAATCCCGGGCAATGTAGTGCTCTCGACCCCAGCTACAGCAGCACTGGAATCGCTTGGAAGCTTTAAAAACACCTACGCCGGCTCGGTGCCTGTGGCTCAGTCAGCTAAGGCGCCAGCCACGTACACCTAAGGTGGTAGGTTGGAATCCCCAGCCCGGGCCCGCCAAACAATGATGGCTGCAACCAAAAAATGGCCAGGCATTGTGGCGGGCGCCTGTGGTCCCAGCTACTTGGGAGATGGAGGCAGGAGACTCGCTTGAGCCCAGGAGTTGGAGGTTGCTATGAGCTGTGATGCCATAGCACTCTACCCAGGGGGATAGCTTGAGGCTCTGAATCAAAAAAAAACAAAAAACAAAAAACACCTACGCCAGGTCCCATCCCTAGAGATGCCAGTTCATCCATCTAGGGAGCACAGCTCTCTCTAGGGACTTCAGCTCTCTGGGTGACTCTAATGTGCAATCACTGTTAGACCCACCGTTCCACTCGTAGCCTTATTGCAGACATAATGACTTCTTTCTGGAAGCTCTGTTTCAATCTACAAACTGGATCAAATGGGAAAAGCAATACTTTCCATGAGATTTCAGTTAGCTCTCCTGCACACTCACAGATGGCTTAGCCAGTGATGCTGCCCTCCAGCAGTGCAGGCTGGTCTCCCTCGACTGCACGGATGCTTTCCTATTGCATCCCTGGGAAAGGTTGCAGTTGGTGCCCAGGTTTTCATGGTGGGATCCCCCCAGCTTGGCAGGCAGCAGCTGTGTGGTGTTCCGTGGTACTTTTTCTAGGGGCACATACTTCTTGGCTGTGTGCTTACCAAGCTTTTAGGAACTATTTTAGACGGTGGCCAGAGCGCCTGCGAGGCGTATGACTATAGGTGCTTTCCTTTCATACCAGTGTCCTCTGCGTCTCCAAGGCTACCGCGGCCTTGGAATCTAGCCCAATCCTGTATAGATGGGGCATCTGACCAGTGCCTGAGTAACTCCAGGGACAGGTGGGACACTTCACCCACACCTGGCTCCGGAGGGCCCTTAATTACCAAGCGCTGGTCTTTACACAGAGGACACACATACAGCTCCCCAAATTCCCTCTGACTGCAACTTCTCCATTCCTCCCAGCACTGTTTCTAAACTCTCACCATCCTATTCACACACCCCTCCCCTTAGACTGGTGAAATGGAAGCCTGAGCACCCCATTTCAGATTCAGGGTGGCCACCTTACTGCAGGAAGCAGACACTCCTTATCATTCCGTCCCCTGGAAGGCACACGAAAGAACACACTTTTCAGCCCCGCCCCCCACAGAAGTTGCTCATGTGACTCACTCTGACCAATGACGTGTGCTGTTGTCACACAGTGAGAGGGTCTGACTCTCCAGTCTTTTTCTCTTTCCTCCTGGGCTACACCTGTGCTGCGACAGTGGGGCTGGAAGAAGCGGCCTACGCTGAGGTACCAGTGCAAAGGACACTGACCTGGAGAAATGTTCACACCCACAGCAACTGGTGTGCAAGAACTAAACTATGTAAATCAATGGGCTTAGGGGGATTTTTTTTTTTTTGCCATAAAGCCTAAGCCAGTGGTTCTCAAAGTATGGTCCCCAAAGCAGCAGCATCATCACCTGAGACTTGCAAGAAACACAACTATCAGGTTCGATTCCAGACCTGCTGAATCAGAAACTCTGTGGGTGGAGGCTAGGCTAGCAATTAGGAGTTTGACAAGCCCTCCAGGTAATTCTGGTGCTTCTGTTTTTTTCCTAGATGTAGACACATATTTTCTCAAATTATTCTTTTTTAGAACTACATCTAGTCCTAAGCCGCCACTTATATCAGTGATCTCTTCTGGACCGGCCGGAGGGCTGGAAGGGGTAAGGGGAATGAAAGTCCATAACTGCCCCTCAAGGACTGAAGATTTCTTTAGTCTGAAGGTTTAGAGAACACAGACCAAGGCTGTGTCCTGATTTTCCATTTCTGAAAGTCACACTCAAAGTTAAAAATTTCTGTTCTACTACAAATTTCCATATATCAAAAGAAAATACTGAATTTAAATCATAGATCTTCTCAAAATGAAGAGGAAAAAAACCAGTTCTTCAAAGAAGTTTTCTTTCTTTTCTTTTCTGGTGTCTTAAACACACTGGAGTTTTGAGAATCACTAGCAAGATGGTGGTGCTGGATTAAATGAAAGGGTTATTAGCTTCCTTGATACGAATGTCATCTCGGGAGTTGCAGAGCAGGGTTGAATCAACACTGCGACACACCAAGGTGCACAACACCTCTACACCCGACCAAGAGCCACCAGGGTCCAATCACCAGAGCTGAGCTTCACCGCACTGTCCTACTGCTTGGTAAGCACACAGCCAAGAAGTATGCTCCCCAGAACAAGTACCACGGAACACCACACAGCTGCTGTGTGTTTAGCTGGGGGGAGCCTACCACGAAAACCTGGGTACCAACTACAACCTTTCCCAGGGATGTGACCAGAAAACATCCATGCAGTTGAGAGAGACCACCCTGCACTGGCTGATCCTCCTGTGAGTGTGCAGGATAGGTAGGCCCGTCCCCACCTGACCAAAGATAGCTCCACTGTCCTCCTAACCTGGCCATGCAGCAGGGCCAGAGAGGAGGGTCCTGCTGATGGGATGCCCCATCCCCAACAGCTGCCAGAAGGCTACTGCATGTGTCCTATCCATCTACTATCTCCAATGGCTGTGCAAGGACCACTCACCCCCAAAATAAATCACTGGCTTAAAGATGCCCTGCCTACAAAGAGCTGACAGAGCCCCTGGGAGCCGGGTGAGCCTTTTGTACCATGTACCAAGTGGGCTCTGCTGCTGGGTTGGTTTGCTGGTTCTCCACTTTGATTTGCATATTTATTGCATTGTGGGTGAAGACCCCCAGGGCCTTATCCACCCTCTGTGAAGATGACAGAAGCCACCCCAGCAGGGTCCTAAGCACTGTTATCTATCCATTCTGTGTCTGGAGGTCACAGGAAGGGCTAGTCCCAGGACCAGGACAGGCCTGGGAGGCCTAGTTGCCCCCACAAAGCAGGGCCAATCTGCAGACCACAGCAAGCACCTGCTCCACATGTCTATTTTTCAAGAAATGACTCAAATTACTGCTCAGATTTTGAAATTCACTGCAACTGTCAACGAAAAGAATCATGTCTGCATCCTGTTCCATTTTTATACCAGTTTGCTAAAACTGCTGCTCACCCTGTCATTCCCAAGCCTCCCCACAATTAAATGATATGTCAGCTCCAGCAGGGCAGGGGGGCCCAATAAAGACAAAATATTTTTCCCGTAAGTTAGCTAAGCCACATCTAACTCACATAGTATCTGAGTGCATGATTTTAAGCAACAAGCTCTGTATTTGCATGTAAATATTCACTCTATAAAATGCTTCCCAGCTTTTTTCCTGCAAGTGAGTCATTTGAAAGAAACACTGGGAAAGATCTGATTCAAGATGGAAGTTTCTCTCCAGCACAGCAACAAGCTGTGAACTGGCCACACAAATACCATCTCACCCAGGCCTGTTTGCACAAGGACGGCCAAAGAGAGCGAGCCTGCCAGAGTTTCGCAGAAACACAGTTTCTGTCTATGGGTTTATTCTATCTACCACTCAGTATATCTGTGAAGAAAAGGAAAGATTTATCTGGAATCACATGTCCTCAGCCTTCACTTTCTTCTTCCCAGTGCTCATGCAGGACCCAGCTACTGAACAAACTGTTTTCTGAACTGGCTGGATCCAGTAAGGTCAGACAGACTTTGTCTGAAATCCTCAGAACATACTCAACCTTCTCTTTTTACATAAGCAGGCCATTTGGCCGCATTTCACTCTCCATCTACAAGCTCTTTTATCCCCACGTAAAAATGGAAAAATGAACTTATTTACACTGGCTAGACCATTACTTAGGGCCTGAATTTATTTTACAAGCATTGGCTCAATCTAAATTTAACTGAATACATCTGATAAAAAAAACCATTAGTTGCCAAACATGGATGGATATTCAAATTAGTGGGTGAAAGAATAAGAAGAAACAGGCTATTTGCATGGTCTAAAAGTATCTCCCACAAACTTAAATACAAAGGAAAAGTAGCCATTTACAGTGAAGAAATCTGTCAGACACAGACCAAACCAAGCATTCAAAATACCACATTTTGTGCAAGGGAGTAACACAGTCGGATCTGTACCTTAGGAAAAACTCTGGGTACGGTGGGAACTGACAGCTGCCTACAACAAAGTAGTGGCTATGAGAAGAGATAAATGGGTGGACTAAAGGATGGCTGCCCCTGAGGGGTGGGTGGAGAGAAGGAATTATTAAGCCAAGATGGACACTAGGCTTCTACAGAAGCTGGTGCTGGGGAACGGCTCAGGTTCATTGCAAGCCAGGCTCAGATGAAAGCTTCTGTTATCCAAGAAACTGAAACACTTAATAAGGGGATCGATTTCAGAGACTGGCACTGGGCAGAGGTGTGGATGGAGACACAGACTTGGCTGTTTCCCTGCACACTTGCTGAATGTGAGATAAGGAACAATGAGAGTGGCTGGCTTTCCCTGAGGGTGAAATATTTGGAGGACAGAAACCCAGTGGGTGTTCCAGCAGCCTCTCACGCTCCTAAGAGAGAAGCGGGAGGAAAGACAGAGCAGGAGATTTGAAGTTTGGGTGACCTGAGAATTCTGCTAGGAGGAAGTAATAAAGAATGGGGATGGTACAAGATGCTTGTAGGTGGGGTGTTTGGAAGTGAGGGCTCCAGTCTGACTCAGCACTGAAGAACTCACGTGGGGATCACTGGCTTCCCTTCAATATTCTTTTCATTTCACTGCTCACAAAGACAAGCCTTCCCCACCCCTCTGAGAGGCTAAGGAACAGAATCCAAACTGCAATGCAATCTAATCTAATGCACCTCATCCCAAGAGGCACGGTCCTCAAATCCTTCAAAGCTAAACCCTAAAATCCTACCAAGCCAAACATTTCCTTTCCAAGGAATGGCTACATGTACACACATGCAATTCATAGGGAATTCTAGTCCTAGAGCAAATAATTTGTACAAGTGCTAAATATCTGGGTGGGTGCCCGTAGTTCAGTGGTTAGGGCACCAGCCACATGCTCTGGGGCTGGTGGGTTCAAACCTGGCCCAGGCCTGCTAAACAAACAAACAAACAAAATACCGGGGCGTTGTGGTGGTCGCCCATTGTCCCAGCTCAGAGGGAGGAGGCTGAGGCAAGAGAATTGCTTGAGTGCACGAGTTTGAGGTTGCTGTGAGCTATGTTACAGCACTGAGGGTGTACTAGTGCTCTACTGAGAGTGACAAAGTGAGACTCTGTCTCAATTTAAAAAAATGAAGTGCTAAATTTCTTCCCACCAATTCTTTTTTGGAGCTATCCCCTCATCATATATATTTTTTTTTTTTTTTTTTTGGAGACAGAGCCTCAAACTGTTGCCCTCCGTAGAGCTGTGGCATCACAGCTCACAGCAACCTTTAACTCCTAGGCTTAAGTGATTCTCTTGCCTCAGCCTCCCAAGTAGCTGGGACTACAGGCGCCCGCCACAACGCCCAGCTATATTTTGGCTGGAGTTGTCACTGTTGTTTGTCAGGCCTGGGCTGGATTCGAACCCACCAGCTCTGGTATATGTGGCTGGCGCCTTAGCTTCTTGAGCTACAGGTGCCGAGCCCATCTTACAGTCTAGATCTGATAATTATCAAATGTGCAAGATGGAGGTAGTGTTTTTAAAAAGGAAAAGAAAAAATCTGAAAAGGTCAAAGATAGATACAGAAGTTTCCCGTGTATAAGAATTGAAAAGATTGGACTACAGACAACTATTAAGGTCAACTTCTGTTTTTGCATTTATAATATCCAGTTTGGGAGACAAATAAAGACTTTTCCCAGAATCACCAGATTAAGCTTTACAAGAACTAATGGTAGGCTGGGCATGGTGGCTTTTGCCTGTAATCCTAGCACTTGGAGAGGCCGAGGCATGTGGATTGCTTGAGTTCAGGAGTTCAAGACCAGCCTGAGCAAAACTAAGACCTTGTCTCTACTAAAAATAGAAAAACTGAGCCAAGAGAAGTTGCTTGAGAGCCCAAGAGTTGGACGTTGCTATGATGCCATGGCACTCTACCCAGGGTGATAGCTTGAGACTGACTCAAGAAGAAAAAAAAAAAGAACTAATGATAATGTATTTACATTATATTTATGGATAATGTAGGTTGATAAAGTATTGTTCCTTACAAACTATCCGATATTTACAATGAACATTGTAGGATGCAATTTAGGAAGCCTAAAATGGAGACAATTAAATAAAAAATGTGCCACTACAGCCAAATATAGTTTATAAGTACTTTTTATAGTTAGGACAAATATAACAAAAACATCTTTTTGCAATTTATGATCACTATGATCAATGCTCAATGGCCATTTGGACGGTAACAAGGCAAAACATGTCAGCTTCAGGAGTAGCTCAAATAAGTGGTATAAATAAATGAAATTACAGAGTAATGCTTAACACACTTAGTGCCACAAACTTTTCAAGGATGTAGTGTATACTAGTCACAAACCAATTCCTATGTACTTGTTACAACAGTTCACTAAGGATAACTTGTTCTATTGGCTTAGGTTAAAGCAGTAAGTGGCTTTCCTTAAAATCATCATGTATTTGAATCCACTAATCAATCATTATATCTCTGGGAGACAAGTTGTTATTATGTTTCTCATGATGAGATAAAAAAAAATGAGTATAGCACCTTGACATATTCTTAGCTAAAAAAAAAAATTCAACTTGAATCTAATCAAAAGTCCAGGAATTATGGGATAAAGAGGAATAAGTTAGACAATATCAAAAAGCAGCAATTACCTAAATCTGATAGTAAGAGGGACAGTCTGTAGGACAAACAACCCAGTTTTTCCAACAAATCAATAGTACACTGAAAAATGAAATAAAACAGAGGGAGAACCACCACCAAATGCACTACATGGACTTTCTGGACCCCAACATAACATACCAACTTGGAGACAACCAGGAAATGTGAACACAACCTCATATTGTATCTAATACAGTATAACACGATATTTAAAAATAATTTTGCTAATTTTATTAGGTCCAATAATGGGGTCTTTTAAAAATTCCTTATCAGTTGGAGATGTGCACTTACTATTTTAAAAAGACAAAGAATATACATACTTTGAGACTTTGATTTTCAACGATTATGAGTTAGAGTTTCTCCTGTCAGGTAAAAAATAAAGTTCCTCTTCCCATTACCAAACTTAAGAATCACATTGAGTCATACAAAAGCTACTAGCACAGTTTTCCACACATCCACTCTTTCTCTCCTCCTTCCTTCCTTATTTGTCAGAAGGCCAAGAGGCAAATTCAAACGCCATTAACTTTGGCTTAATATTGTTTTCAGTCTACTCAGTTATTAACACAAATGTGATGAACACTCCTAGCCTTGGGAGTGTGAAAGGGAAGGCACTGATTAGCAAAATCACAGAATAAGACTGAAAAGATTTGGAAATGGCTCATTTTACAGATAAAGAAAACTGAGGCGCAGAGACAGAGTGGTTTTTGAGGTCATGCTACCGATTACTGAAAGCCATGCAGAGCCCGAGTTCCGGCAGCCTGCCGGTCAGGCCTTTGCTCAGGCTCTCGCGGAGCTACTGACCTTCCCGTGCTCCTTCCTCACGTGGGATATGTACACATCTCTCTGCGTGAACAGGCGGTCACACTCCCAACACGTCCACCCAGGACTGGCCACTTTCTTGGGTTCCACTGATTTTTTCACAGGAGATGGAGATTTCTTTTCCAATTTCTCTTTCCCATTCATGGATTTGGTGTCCTCTTTGTTCTGATTTGCTGAATTCTGAGTTGCAGGCTTAATGCTCAAAGGCAAGTTTATACCCAAGTTTGGAGGCCCTTCAATACTTTTCAATGTTCCATGCATAGACTACATTATAAAAAGAAAAAAAAAATCTATCACAAATCACACCACTAAAAGAAAGCACATGTAGACTATCTTAAGTGACTATAGACATTTCAATAGGATTTTATATTCACCTAAAAACGTTTAATATATAAAACCCCCAAGCTAAATATACATTAAGAAGATACAAAGGAGCGTTAACTTTTATGACCGCTAAAAGTTACATATTTCCAGTTCCAAATAATTTTTAATAGCTTATATAGTTGTGTCATTTTAAAATTCTTTAAAGAAAGACCTTCAAATTAAAATTCTTTAATTTTAATCCAAATGAATCCTCCTACTGTGCCCTCCTGTCATGTCCCAGAGAGAGACCTCCCTACAACGGACCATTTCTGAAGAACACTTTAATTTCCCATCAGCCCAGAAACGTTTAAATAGGCTAATATATTGTTAGGTATTCAACTAGAATGAATCAACCTGAACAAACATCTAACTAATACATGATAGCAAACCTTCCTCCTTCCTCTCATGTTCTTGGGATACTTACAACAGTTTGGGTTTTGCTGGGGCACTGGGGTAATTTTCATCTCCCCACATCCTATTCCAACTCATCCCTTCTACTGAGCGCACCCAGGCTTGAGAACTATGCACACCAGATTTTTAAAAAGCATTTCTAAATTGGTTAGCTGTTTATTATTATTGACATAGCCACAATAGCCATCTTCAACTTATACTCACAGGACTTCAGATTTGGGAAGGGTAGTGAATTGGTACAATTTGATTGTAAGACCACCTCACTTTGGTTTTTGTTTTATGTTCTAAAAGCAAGCATGGAGTCAAAAGAAAGAGAAAAGGGAAGGGAAGGGCAAAGAGAAAAGGAGAGGGGAGGGGAAAGGAGAAGATAGGGGAGAGAAAAGGGAAGGGGGGAGAGGAGGAGAGGGGAGAGGGAGGGAGGAAGGAAGTAAGGAAGGAAATCAGTGCCTCAATATATAATTTATCTTTGAATACAGTCTTCTCTTCTTACTCACATTCAGGCTTTTAGTTAGCATCTAAATTCCTGAACCTATAGAGAAATATAACATGACAAAACTAAGAGGCTTTCCCATGCCCAGAACAGAATCCACACTGCTGAGATCTCAGCTCCAGTTCAACCCCTCCTGTGTGCTCCTGCAGTTCTCCGTCCTTTCTCAAGGTCAGGTCTCTAACGAAGCAGTACCAAGAATTAGCCAACCTTCTTCCATCCTGTCTTTCCCCAGAGGAAGGAAAAGGAAGTGGGGGAGGGGGCTGTTAATGATTTTGGTCATTAGCAGAGGTTACATGATCTACCCAGATAGACAACATGAAACTGACCCATGAAAGGGGTGTGAGGTGAATGTCTAAACCTGTCCCCTTTGCAAAGAAAAAATCTGGAGCAAGACGTGATTTCTTGATAGCCAAAACCCAGGCATTTCCTTCTTTTCCAGTAGGCAAGGCAGAAGGCTTTCCTGTTGAATGGCCTTTTTCAAAAGAAAAACTAAGTTTTTATACATTTTTAACCACTTAAAACCCAAATAAAATAAAATCTATAACCCTCTAAAACCTTCAAGGCAAATGAATTTTCACTAACAAGTTGAAGAGAGAGTATTAAGTATTCTTCTCTAAGATAACCTTAAAGAACTACAGAATTTACAAAAAAGCAAAAAAGTTCCTTAACATAAAAAGACATGGAATGTGTGCTAAAAAGATAATTTCAAATTCACTCATTACATTTAAACATGGTGAGTAAAAACAAGACTATTAAAAACAAATAATCATTTTTAAGTAAAATAAAAAAAAAAAAAAACACAACAGAATTCTTTTAAAATTAGTTTTTTCCAGCTGGGCATAGTGGCTCATGCCTATAATCCCAGCTCTTTGGAAGGATCGCTCGAGGCCAAGAGTTTGAGACAGGCCTGGGAAAAATAGTGAAACTCTGTCTCTATTCAAAAAAGAGAAAGAAATTCATTAAAAAACAAAGGAAGAGTTGATTTTTCCTTAGCTCCTTTAAATTAAATGGATGTGTGTAACTTGAAAGTGTACTTAAAATGTAAATGCTAATGTAGAATATGGGGGCAGGCTCCTACAAAGTAAACAAATATGTGTTTTTGATATATTTTGGCAGAACAAAGAAACAACACAAATGGATTAAACTGGGCGAAGGAGGATCCACTTTCAAATGAATGTGTATATAGAGAAACTCTGTTCTTGTACCGCTTCTTATAATTCCTTCCCCATGAAAAAACCATGCAGCACAGGTGCTAAGCAATGTGAATAAATAACAGAATTTAAAGGAAGAACCTTGAAAATAGAAACAAAAACAGGGTGCTCCTAAAACTTAAATCATCTATATCCCCAAACACATAAATGCAGGATAGTATTTTAAAACGCATGCAAGATGCTTGAAACGAGAATACAAATGGTTACTGCCACTGCTTTCATACCACGCAGTCTTGTAAAAGTTTGCATGAATAAAAACAATTCTTTTCTCTTTGCAGGCACAGGGTTTTACCCCCCTCTTCCATTTCTATTTCTTAGAACCTTGTATTCCTCCAAATTTGCTTTTGACACCAGGAAGACTCTAACTACAAATTCGCTGACTCCCCCCTTGCAGACATAAAGATGAGTTCCAGAGAGCAAAGACCTTAATAAAAGCCTCTTAAAAAGCAACTATTCATTTTTCTCTTTTTGGTCCATATATAGTATGTTAAAGTATTTTTGGTCTAATTCCAATGTCCCTAGGTTTTTATTCCCAGTTTTTAGTTTTTCCTGATGACTCATTACATAAGTATTTATTGTCAAGATAATTTTGTAATTTTAGTTAAAAGACTAAAAGTATCAGATGGGGCACAGTGGCTCACGCCTGTAATCCCAGCACTTGGGAGGCCAAGGTGGGTGGATTGCCTAAACTCACAGGTTGAAAACCAGCCTGAGCCAAAGCAAGACCACCATCTCTAAAAATAGCCAGGCATCGTGGTGGGTGCCTATAGTCCCAGCTACTTGGGAGGCTGAGGCAAGAGAATCACTTAAGTCCAAGAGATGGAGGTTGTTGTGAGCTGTGATGCCACAGCATTCTACCGAGGGCGACATAGTAAAACTCTGTCTCCAAAAAAAAGACTAAAAATATCTCTAGAGGATTTTACCATACTTCAAGTGAAAATGATGAAACATATCTCCCATGTATTTTATTTACTCTAGTAAGACTACAACCACTACTATCTTTACCTTGCCTAAAACTTAATGAACTTAACATCTTGCAGATTCTACTCCTTAAGTTCATTTACAATAGGCAATTAATTGCCCTATAGGAACTCAGGTATATTCAAGGCACAAAATTTTAGGATTTAATACAGTCATTTAACTGACATGAGACTAGAATAATTCAGAGACTTTATTTGCTCTTTAAACTATTTTTTTTGTATATAATGTGTATTTTTAAAAGAGCAAAATGAAGAGATTGTTGCATGGTAATATTGGGTCTCTTGTTTCTCTATTTAAAAAGTAAGTCATTTTAATCCTGAAAGCCAATGGATATTATCTCCTAATCACGCAAGGAATAAAACTGTTTAACCTATCACAGTGGACGGTTAAGAAGCTAGAACTAAGCACTGGCCTTAGTAAGCTTAAAAGGCTATAAATAGACTTCTGTGCCCCTTTAGGGGGTTAGAGAGTAAACAGTCCAAACTGGACATAAACATTTATTCATTGCATTAACTGAATACCCACCAGGTGCCATCCTGTATTCTAGATATTTATTAGTCGATATACATGAAATCTTTAGGGGAAAAAAATTAACAGACTAAAAGATCTGGGGGTATCAATTACAATGCAAACTTCACTCCTTAAAAAATTCTGAGGGAAAAGTCTTCACTTTTCTAAATATACCAATGTTTGTATTAATATAAATTAACATAACTCATCGCAGCCTCTATTTCTAAATCCCATACAATGCAGAGTTCTCGGAAGAGTAAACTTCACAGTCATCATTTTCATTTACGTGTAATGTGAACTCTAGTATTCTAGCATGCTTTTAAAATCAGGGCATGCATTGGTTCCTTTCCACTAATTTTTTATGGTAAGCAGATCAGAACTCCTGAACAAAAAGCATCCCACAGTCAAGTGAACACACACTGGTAACATGTGAGCTGCCCACTGACCACAACCAGCATCCGTCCCTTCCTTCAACAGCGAGGCATGCTTTACAGTTGTCTGCAGCTCAGCCTTGACTTAAGACCAGTGAACGTATCTGCAATTCATGTAAAGGAGAGGATAGATGCACACACACCTTGATATGGTCCATCATAAGTTGCTTCTGTGCATATAAAAGAGAACAGTCTGGACACTTGAAAACAGACACCTTCTGGTTTTCAATGTGTTGGTCAAAGTGGCGATACAGCAAGGTTTGCAGGGTGAACACAGTGTCGCACACGGAACACTTATATATTACTCTAAAATAGAAGAAGTGCAGCGAGATAACGTCAGTCAGCCTCATCTCTCAAGTCAAAGGCACTGCTACTTTATAGCTAGAGAACTCGGGGCAGAAGCACAATGAGAACACACAAATAAAAAGAACACAAAGTTTAGCTGTGAAACAAACTTGGAAGACAACTGGCATCGCTCAATCGTAGAACACTCTTAACACCTGGAGTAAAGACGCATCTGGCTGTATGTACTTTAAAGTCTAAACTGATGACCATTTCACAGCTCACAAGTCACTGGTATGTGTTTGTACAAAGTCTTCATGTTGCTTTAACACGAACGAAAGCATCCCTTTTCTTTGAGATTTTTTTTTTTAAGATCAGACAAGGCAATACAGCTTGAGGGTGGAACACAACCTTTAAGAATTTGACTTTGATGAAGGAACTAAGCAGGTCTACACAACTCCCAAGTTTTCTTTTAGAATTAGTAGTAGTCTTATACTGAAATGTCAACATTACTTGTTGTTACTGCAAGAAGCCCTGTGCCAGTAAACAATTATACAGTGAAATAAAGAAACAAGAAAATCCATACAACTGTTGTTTTAACACTTGAATGTTTCTTGTGCTTTAAATGGTTTAAAATACTCACTTGTTCACTACAAACTATTTGTGCACCTAATATGCTATCACCAAACCACCTCTTCAAATTAATTCAGCAGACCTAAGTCTTCTAAACATAATCTCTCCTACCCATCTATAGTCCCCACTGGAGCCTGGGCAGGAGATGCTGATGTCTGCAGGGGGTAAAGGACTAAACCTCCTCTGCTTCCAGCCGTCACCTCTGATGGATCTGCCCGGTCACTTGTTAACAGCTCTGACTGCAGCAGGTCACCCTTTTACAGTAACTGCTCCAGGTCATCCTGGTCCTTGGGGGTGGCCCTATGGGAATCCATATATCCTTTGAAGAACTTTGAGGATAGGCACAAAGAATTCCAGGGAGCAGCTTAGGAAAAGATCAGAGAAAAATGGCTGAATGTGAAGGTTAAGATGAAAACTGAGGTTTCACCTAATATATCTATAGCAAAGTTAAAGAAAGGAACGCCTCCCGAAAGCCCCTGCCTTTCTTCTCAGACTCTTGTGACTACTTCTCACGTAGCTTCAAATCTCACTGTGTGATTGTCTACCTAAAAGGTATACATTTAGTTTTGGGGGTTTTTTTGTTTTTGTTTTTTTTTTTTTTGCTTGGAGGTAGAGTCTCGCTCTGTCTGCCTGGCTAGAGTGCCACGGCATCATCCTGGCTCACTGCAATCTCAAATTCCTGGGCTCACGCGATCCGCCTGCCTCCACCTTCCAAGTAGCTGGGACTGCAAGGGTATGTGTAGCACCACATCTCACTAGTTTTTGTAGAAATGGGCTCTACAGAGTGCTAGAATAATAGGTGTGACCCACAGTACCCAGCACCTTTTTCTTTTTCTACACGAGATTTATAAATGTAACTGGAGTGGAGCATTTCTGTAAGTTCTCAGACATGTTAGTTACATTCCCTTAGGTCACAAACACCCGCGATTCTGGGGAGACGATGTTTCTGAAGAGGAGACACGGTTTTGCAGGACTTTATGATGCAGTCCCATGTTTGTGCACCACCTAACAGGCGTGGCAAAGATGTTCACTTCCCTGCTGTTTGAAATAGCTTAATGTTGTGACCAGCGCAAACACCCAGTAATAGGAGCGGTTAAATAGAACTACATCCAAGGGGGTTTTAATGATGTCAGAGACACACAACAATGACACAGAAAAATTTTCATGAAACTTAAAACCACAGATAATAAGATATGATCACAATTTTTAAAGGGTATTGGAAAGAAACAGAGGCCATCTGCCGGTCCTCGTCTCTGCAGGATGATGGTACATGTGTTCCTTTTATTGTTTTGCTTCTCTGAGTTTCCTGGTTTTTCTGTAATTAGTATATAACAACTTAAAAGAAGAATAGTTTCAAGAAAAGAACCAGTATTTACTAACTAGGCTAAGAATTTCCTCAGGACCCAATTCTCCTATTTTGAGAAATAACCATTTCATGAAAAATGGTATGACTCATTTTCTTCATGTTCCATTCCTTTGGGCAAAGGATTCTGTTTGCTTTGATACATTGCCTTACACTTAATAACAGAGAAAGTATAAAACAAGAGATAATCCATTTACGCACACATCTTTCTGAGGAAGCTGCGGCACAGGCTGTGGGTGTAATATTGGGGTATCTCCCCCACAACTACTGACAAATATAAAGGGGAAGACGCTGACTTCACTGCAAAAAAGCCTGAGAGACACCAACTTGACTTGGTGGCAAAGGGGTGCCATCACTACTGGGAAGACAGGTGGGCGCTGCCTGAGCTCCTGATGTGAGCTACCAAGGAGAGCCACGGCATACCCCCTGAAGTATCCCACTGGGACGCCCCCGTCCAGCCCTGAGAAAGCAGCGGCAGGCTGACAAGCGCTATCCTCAGAGTGGGAAGCCTGTATTCTTTTCTGGATGGCTGAAGATGTGAAAGGGCAGGGGCAGCTGAGGGACAAACTGTTCTAGACGGGAGGACAATGATGAGGTGAACAATTAAATCCAAAATGTACGAGGTCTATCTGGAGAGTATCTAGCCACTGTTAATCTGTGGGTCACTTGGAAAGCTTTGAGACAAACTGTGTTATGGTCCATTATTTCACTTCCAAGAACAGTGTCCTTTCGGATTCACACGTGTGGGTTTCAACTTGCTGTACTTATCGGTGTTGCTGGGAGAGTTTCGTTCATTTCCATTTGCATGTCTTAAAACTTTCTTAATGACCCACAAATAATGAGAATAGTTTGTGTGACATCAATATAACCCAGCAGCAGAGGAGAGAGGACTGGGACGCGTATGTGTGAGCACTGATGCCTTCGCTGCAGTTCTCAGTGGGGCACTAGACACTGCTGAGGGTGCAGGTGTGCTCATCACCTGACGTGTGGCCACCACATCCCAAACGACTGAATTTGCACTGCATTGCCTGTGTTGTCCCTGAAGGCTTTCAGAGTTACAGGGCCAAGCAACAAACCGACTTCAATTTGTTCTTTTCTTTTCTAAGACAGTCTCACTCTGTTGCTCTGGCTAGAGTGCTGTAGCATCATAGCTCACAACCACCTCAAACTGCTGGGCTTGCCTCAGCCTCCTGAGTAGCTGGGGTTACAGGTGCCCTCCATGATGCTCGGCTAGTTTTCCTATTTTTAGTGGAGATGGGGTCTCACTCTTGCTCAGGCTGGTCTTAAACTCCTAAACTCAACCAATCCACCTGCCCTGGCCTCTACGATTACTACAATTACAGGCATGAGCCACCTCGCCCAGCCTATCTGCTTCAAATTTTGTGTTAAGTTTGAACATTCCTCTTCAGATAACTATGAAGCCTTCAGGGACAATGCAGTGCAAATAAAAGTGTGGCACAAACACTTCAAAGACAGTCGAGAATCTGTTGAAAGTGATCCACATTTTGGAAGGCCTGCAACAAGCAGAACAGCTGAGAATGTTGGTGTCTAAGGGCTGCAATCCCCAAAGACCAGCCGCTAACAGTAAGAGATCTAGATGCTGATCTGGGGACTCCCAAAACTACTGGGCCTAAGATTCTGACTCAGGATCTTGGGATGAAACATATTGTGGTAAAAATGTGTTCCGTGGCTTCTACTACCGGAACAGAAGGAACATTGTGCTGCATTTGCTAACAGATCGCTACCGATGAACCAGATTTCCCCAAGAAAGGTCAAAAACGGAGATGAATCATGGGTCTACGGTGGGACCCAGAAACGAAGGCCCAGTTGTCACAATGCAAGTCTCCTGGGTCTCCACACTCTAAGAAGGCTTGGCAAAGTCACAACAAGATCAAGACCATGGAGGTCGGGCACGGTGGCTCACACCTATAATCCCGGCACTTTGGAAGGCCAAAGTGAGCAATCACCTGAGCTCATGAGTTTGAGACCAGTCTCTAAAAACAGCTGGGTGTTGTGGCGGGTACCTATAATCCCAGCTACCTGGGAGGCTCAGGCAAAAGAATTGCTTGAGCCCAGGAGTCTGAGGTTGCTATTAGCTATGTGCTATGGCACTCTACTAGGGGCAATAAAGTGAGACTCTTATCTAAAAAAAAAAAAAAAAATTCAGTTATCTAAAAGTATTTCTCGTTGGTTTCTGCATCTGCCACTTGGAAAAGCTGTCTCCTATAACCACCATGGCTCAAGGCAGTATACCTGTGCAGGATATAGCCTCTTTCCATTTGGAGGTTGAACAAATGATATTCAGGTCCCCAAATCTGAGTAACTCTTGGGTGATGATGGCAAGTAGCCATGGAAATTACTTTGTATAGTGGGGTGCCCATAGCTCAGTCGTTAGGGCACCAGCCATATGCTCCGGGACTGGTGGGTTTGAACTCAGCCTCAGTCTGCTAAACCAAAAAGAATAATAAAAATAGCTCGGTGTTGTGGCTGGCACCTGTAGACCCAGCTACTAGGGAGGATGAGGCAAGGGAATTGCTTGAGCCCAAGAGTTGGAGGTTGCTGTGAGCTGTGACACCAAGGTACTCTACTGAGGGTGACAAAGTGAGAGTCTGTCTCAAAAAAAAAGGAAATGACTTTGGACAGTTGTGGTAAAAGGTTATGTATCATCATAGGTGAGCTACCCTGCCCCTTAAGGAATTCTGTACCTCATTCCTACACAGTTCTTTCTCATTCCCTTAATTAGCCAAAAACAGTAAGATCTTGCCAAAGAAAAAACAAAAAAATCACATAACACAGGGCTGCTGCATTTCTCAGAAGACTGAGAAAACACAGGATGGGTGGAGAGAGGGTGATTGGTGGGATCACCTCTGTGGTTTATCTTACGAGGGTACAAGTGAATCTTTCTAAAAGTAGAATATAAATGTCTTAACACAATAACTAAGAAAATGACATAAAGGCTACATTAACCAGTTTGATGAAAAGATTTCAAATTGTATATGAAAACACCACACTGTACCCATGATTGCATTAATGTACACAGCTATTATTTAATAAAAAAAAAAACTGGGTTTAAAACTCAAAAAAAAAAAAGAAAGAAAATATATTGTTTTAGGCATGGAACAATGTATGCTAATTAGTATTAAGACTCTAGACTCTACAGATTCTAGGCTTTCCAATTAAATGTCTAGTCCTAGAACAAAAACTCTCAAAGTTCAAGAGTTTTTTTTTTGTACAACTGTTTATACAAATTCAACAAAAGGTAAAACTGTGGCTGGGAAGGTCTAAGAAACACCACCTTACAACAATGGCACTTACAAACGCAGAACTTTACAACTAGGAAATAGTCATGTTACAAACCTAAATGAGAACTCAACTCACACTTCAAAGGAGAGATAAGAAAAGAAAGGCTATGTGGGAGCATTTATTCTACTTCTTGACCATGGTGAAATTAGATCTATGTAGAGTACAAGAGCTCATGCTGGAGCAAACCCTCCTCAGTGCAAAGGCTGAAGGTGAAATCTTAAAATCTGAGAAAAGTGAATTCTATACAGAGGAAACTTGGCAAAATATCTTACTTTGACTATAATTTACATTTGTCCACAACATGCTCATGTAACTTCTTGACATACAAGGAAGGCTCTCAACTTCCAGTTAAACATGCTTTTAAGTGGAAGGTCTCAGCCCACTTCGTCAGATCTGGGCACATTTGTAGGTGGGTTGTGTCAATGAAGTACAGGT
>CAUYQV010067112.1:0-25185 GCA_963574575.1 Galagoides demidoff
GAAAGATTCCCTATTTAACAAATGGTGCTGGGCAAACTGGCTGGCAACCTGTGAAGACTGAAACTGGACCCACACCTTTCACCATTAATTAAGATGGACTCTCACTGGATTAAAGATTTAAACTTAAGACATGAAACTATTAAAATACTAGAAGAAAGTGTAGGGAAAAACACTTGAAGAAATTGGCCTGGGCAAAAATTTTATGAGGAGGACCCCCCAGGCAATTGAAGCAACATCAAAAATATACTACTGGGACCTGATCAAACTAAAAAGCTTCTGCACAGCCAAGAACACAGTAAGTAAAGCAAGCAGACAGTCCTCAGAATAGGAGAAGATATTTGCAGTTTATGTCTCTGACAAAGGTTTAATAACCAGAATCCACAGAGAACTCAAACGTATGAGCAAGAAAAGAACAAGTGATCCCATCTCAGGGTGGGCAAGAGAAACTTCTCTTCAAGAACTTGAAGAGAAACTTCTCTGAAGAAGACAGGCACATGGCCTACAGATATATGAAAAAACGCTCATCATCCTTAATCATCAGAGAAATGCAAATCGAAACTACTTTGAGATATTATCTAACTCTAGTAAGATTAGCCCACATCACAAAATCCCAAAACCAGAGATGCTGGCATGAATGTGGAGAAAGAGAACACTTCTACACTGCTGGTGAGAATGCAAACTAATATGTTCCTTTTGGAAAGGTGTTTGGAGAACACTTAGAAAACTAAAAATAGACCTGCCATTTGATCCTGCAATTTCTCTACTAGGTATATATCCACAAGACCAAAAATCACACTACAACAAAGCTATTTGTACCAGAATGTTTATTGCAACCCAATTCATAATTGCTAAATCATGGAAGAAGCCCAAGTGCCCATCGACCCACAAATGGATCAATAAATTGTGGTATATGTACACCATGGAATAGTATGCAGACTTAAAGAAAGATGGAGACTTTACCTCCTTCATGTTTACATGGATGGAGCTGGAAAATATTCTTCTTAGCAAAGTATCTCAAGAATGGAAGAAGAAGTATCCAATGTACTCAGCCCTATTATGAAACTAATTTACAGCTTTCATATGAAAGTTATAACCCAATTATAGTCCAAGAATATGGGGAAAGGGGAGAGGGAGAGGAGGGGTAGGGGGAGGATGGGTGGAGGGAAGGTGATTGGTGGGACCTCACCTATGGTTTATCTTACAAGGGTACATGTGAATCTGTCTAAATGTAACATATAAATAAATAAATAAATAAATAAATAAATAAATAAAATATTTTTAGGAATATATATTTTTAAAGTAACAATTCCTTCGGCAAATATATGCATAATACATGCATGCATACACACAGGACCACAATAAAAAAGGAAATTAGAAACTCTAAGACGAACAAAAAAACTAAACAAGAAAATTATGATCCAAGTGAGAAACATTAACATGTCACTGTTTTAAGCAATAGGCATCTAAGAACAGAGAATTTATTTGATTTTCATGCTTGGAAGTTATTCCTCCAAACATTCCAGATTTAGGAATGTAAATTCTGTTTATTTTTCTGAGTTTTCCACATAGAAGCATTTACACAATCATCATGATTTAATTGCTTCTACTTATCTTCCATTTTAAGTTCAATTTACAAACAAAGTATGGAAGCTCTTATGAGAAAGAATGCAAATGTTGCAAACTTGACCCTGTAAAGTAATGGTACAGTTGACAGGTTTTGAAAAGGAGAGGAGAAATGAAAATGGAGAATATATAGACATACTAACATCTCAAAAAGTCTTCATTTTATATAGTTGGAAGAAAGAGAAGTTTCTAATATTAATTATGAGACGATGCAAGATTACTTAAAATTATAAAGATAATCATGAAAGTACTAAAAATAAAAACTAGAAAAGAAGAAATAAATAAAAACGTAGACTAGGAAGTGATTAGATACATATTTGGCTAGAAAGTAAATAACTAGAGATGTAAACATATTATTTAACATTATGACAGCAAACAAGTGCAAAAGGAAGTGACATTAGGTAGATGATAGGATGGAGGGTTCCAGGCTACCTCCCCTTGGAAACATTGATTTTGGCAGCCACCCACCACCCCTGCTTGAGAACATTTGTGGGAGTCCCAGAGTCTAGCTCAGAGGTCTCAGCAATTTAGGGGAGAAAAAAAATTGACCAGTGAACGTATGAAAGAGGGTAATAAGAGTATTTTCACTTTATGCATGTCATCTCAACATACATATTATGAGAATTTCAGAAGGAACAGAGAAATGGAAAACAGGAGACAGCTTATTTAAAGAAACAATGGCAAGAAAACCTTTTATATCTGAAAAGAAAAATGAACATCCAGGCCCAAGGAGCCTAAAGAACTCCAAATAGGCAGAACATAAACAGATCTTCACAGAGATGCATAATAATCAAATTATCAAAAGGGAAAGAGAGGAATTTGAAAACAGCAAGAGAAAAGTGACTTGCAATGTACAAGGAAATCCATATAAGACTATAAGCAGATTTCTTAATAGAAACCTTGCAGGCCAGGATAGAGTAGGTAGGAATATGCAAGGTGCTACAAGGAAAAAACTGTTAACAAGGAATAATAAACTCAGAAAATCTGTCCTTCGGAAATGAAGGAGAGATGAAGAACTTCCTAGACAAAGAAAAGATGACAGAGTTCATCACCACTAAATCTGTCTTATGAGAAATGCTAGAGGGACTCCTTCAAGTTAAAACAGAAGGATGCCAACTAACAACAGGAATGCATATAAAGGTATGAAAATCACTAGTAAAAGTAAGTATATAATTAAATTCAGAATATACAAATGCTGTAATGGTGGTGTGTAAATCACTATTAAATCTAATGTAAAAGTTAAAAGAAAAAATTATTTAATGTAACTATAGAAACAACAAATTGTTAATCAATAGGATACCCAATATAAAAAGATATAAATTAAGACATCAATAATATAAAAGTTTAAGAAAAAAATGAAAGTGTGGAATTTTTGTATGTGATAAATATTAACCTGATAGCAGCTTAAAATATATTAATATACACATAACTATAAAGTATCTAATTCAAGCTTCAGGATAATCACAGAAAAGATAACTTGTGGTAGATACACAAAAGATACAGAGAAAGAAATCAAAGCATACCACTATAAAAATCATCAAATCATAAAGGTAGACAGCAAGAGAGGAGAAAATAACAAAGGAACTACAAAGAAGAAGAAAATTGACAAAATAGCAACACTACATCCTTACCTACCAATAATTTCTTTAAATGTAAAGGACTTAAATTGATCAGTAAAAATAAAATGACTGAATACATTTTAAAAAAATGATCAAAGTGCATGCTGCTCACAAAAACACACTTTAATTTTAAGGGCACCCATAGGCTAAAGGTGAATATATGGAAAAATAGATTCCATGAAAATGGCAGCCAAAAGAAAACAGGGGTAGTTATATTTATATTAGACAAAATAGACTGGAAGTCAAAAACTATAAGAAGAGACAAAAAAAGTCACTATATAATGATAAAGGACTCAATTCACCAAGAAGATTTAACATTGTAATATATATACAACCAACATTGGATCACATAAATACATAAAGCAAACATTGACAGATCTGAAGAGGAAAGTAGACAAGACAATAATAGCATATGAGAATTCAATGTCCCATTTTCAATAATGGACACATCATCCAAACAAAAAACCAGCAGGGAAAATTGGACTTAAGCTACATTTTAGATAAAAAGTAGCTAATATATATAATGCACATTATATATATTATGTGTATTAAATATAAAATAATATGGATTACAAAATACATAATTGTATAATATTTATATAATATATATGTATATAAAATAGTCCATCAAATGGCAACATAACACATAGTCTTTCCAAGCACACAGGAAATATTCTTTGGGACAGATCATATATTAGGCCACAAAACGAGCCATAACAAATTTAAGAAATATTTTTTCTGACCACATTTGTATGAAACTAGAAATCAATAAAAGGAAAAAAATTGAAAAAATCACAAATAATGTGGAAATTAAATAACACACTCCTAAACAACAAATGGGTCAAAAAAAGAAATTTTGAAAAAATCAAAAAATGCCTTGAAACAAGTAAACATGGAAATGCAACATATAAAATTTTATAGGATATATGGAAAGCAGTGCTAACCTTCTATTTTAAGTAAAAGAAAGATCTCAAATAAATAAACTATACTCCTCGAAGAACTAGAAAAGAAGAACAAACTAAGCTCAGAGTTAGCAGAAGGAAGACACTTATGATCAGAGCAGAAAATAAATAAACTAAAAACTATAAAAACAATAGTAAAAATCAATGCAAGTTAGGTTTTATAAAGATAAAAAAATTGACAAACTTTTAGCTAGACTAGGAAAAACAGAGAGAAGATCAGATAAAATTATAAATGAAAAAGAAAACAACACAATTGATACAACAGAAATTAAAAGGTTCATAAGAGATTACCATGAACAATTAAGCAGCAACAAATTGGATAACCTAGAAGAAATGAAAAACTTCCTAGAAAAATAGAGCCTATCAAGATTGAACCATGAAGAAAGGGAAAAGGAGAACAAATCAATGAGTAAAGAGAGTGAATCAATAATCAAACATCTCCAAATAAACAAACAACAACAACAAAAAAAAAAAAACCTAGAATCAAATAACTTCACCTTCATTGGTGTCTTCTATCTAACATTTAAAGAAGAATTAATGCCAATCCCTCTCAAACTCTTGCAAATTATTGAAGACTAAGAAATACTTTTCAACTCATTTTATACAGCCAGCATTACCTTAGAACCGAGACAAACAAGTATACTAAAGAAAACAAAATTAGAGCTCAGTATCTTTGATGAACATAGATGAAAAAAATCCTCAACAAATATTAACAAACTAACTTCATAGCCCATTAAAGCAATTATATGGTATAATCAAATGGAATATTGATTCAAGGATGGGTCAAAGCATGAAAATCAACTAACTCACCATACCACATTAATAGAACAAAGTATAAGAAACTATATAACCATCTCTATAGATGCAAAAAGTGTTTGATAAAATTTAAAGTACTTTCATGATAAAAAGCTTTCAACAAACTAGGAATAGAAGGACATTGCTTAAATATAATCAAAGCTACATATGAAAAGTCCATAGCTAATATTATGTTCAATAATAAAAAACTAAAAGCTTTTCCTTTAAGATCAATAACACAGGTTGCCCATTCTTGCCATTCCTACTCAAGATAGCTCTGGGGGTCTCAGCCAGAGCAATTAGGCAAGAAAAAAATTTTTTAAAGCATTCAAATCAAAAAGGTAAAAGTAAAATTGTCCCTGTTGGCAGTTGACACAATCTTATATATAGAAAACCTAAAGTCTCCCTTAAAAAAAAACTGTTAAAACTAAAAAACAAATTCAGTAAATGAATTGTAAATGTTTTGTTTTGTAGAAAACAAAAACAGCATATCAAAATCAGTTGTATTTCCATACACTACAAGCAAACTATCCAAAAAGAAGAATAAAAAATTCCTATTTACAATAGCATCAAAAAGCATAAAAACCTTAGCAAAAAATTTAACCAAGGAGATAAAAGACCTATGCGCTGAACACTACACAACACTGATAAAAGTAGACACAAATACATAGAAAGCTACTCTGTGTTCCTAGACAGGAATAACTGATATTATTAAAATGTCCATACTACACAAAGCAATCTACAGATTCAAAGTGATCTCTATCAAATTCCAATCCACAGACTCAATGAATTTTCACAGAAATAGGGAAACAATCCTAAAATTCATATGGAACAACAAAGACCTTAAATACTCAAAGCAATCTTGAGCTAACAAACACAGCTAAAAGCATCACGCATCCTGATTTCAAACTGTATTGCAAGTTATTGTAATCAAGACAGTCTCATACTCATACTGCTATAAAAAAGGCACATAGACCAAAGGAACAGACAGGAAATATGGGAAAAACCCACATACATACACTCAACTAATTTTTCACAAAGGCATCAAGAATACACATGGGGTAAAGGTAGTCTCTTCAATTAATAACGTTAGGGAAACTGGACATGTGCATGGAAAAGAATGAATTTGGACCCTTATCTCATACCATACAAAAAATTAATTTAAATGGAGTAAAGATTTAAATGAAAGACCTGACACCATAAAACTCGTAAAAGAAAGCATAGGGATAAATCTCCTAGTCCTGGGTGTAAGCACTGATTTTTTTTTTATGACCCCAAAACACAGGCAAAAGCAAAGATAAACAAAGAGGATTATATCAAACTAAAAAACTTCACAGAGAAAGAAACAATCAGCAAAATGAAAAGGTGACCTATGAAATGGGAGAAAATATCAGCAAACCACACATCTGATAAGGCGTTTATATCCAAAATAAATCAAAAGAGCAAATTAAAATCTTTATAATAAATAAATAACAAAAAAAAAAAAGTAAGGTAAAAAGGTCCTGAGACCAAAATGTTTTGTGTTTTTTTTTTGAGACAGAGCCTCAAGCTGTCCCCCTGGGTAGAGTGCTGTAGCATCACAGCTCACAGCAACCTCCAACTCCTGGGCTCAAGCAAGTCTCTTACCTCCGCCTCCCAAGTAGCTGGGACCACAGGCGCCCGCCACAACGCCCAGCTATTTTTTTTGGTTGCAGCCGTCATTGTTGCTTGGTGGGCCCAGGCTGGATTCAAACCGCCACCTTAGGTGTATGTGGCTGGCACCTTAGCCACTTGAGCTACAAGCGCTGAGCCCAAAATGTTTTTTATAAGGGGCTAGATGAGAGTGAGAAAAAGAAAAACTTAACTTTCCCATGTGTACACATCTATACCTTCTTAGCTTCTATAATAACAATTTGAAATACATACAGAAACAAGAAACAATAAGCTGTGTTATTATGGTAAGGAAGGCACAAAAATAGCAATTACACAAGAATGATCGAGAGCGAGAATTTTCAGAAAGTAGAAGAAATTTTCCCAGAAAAGATTATTACATATTAAGATACACCAGCAGGTTCAACATGCAAAAAAAAAAAAAAAATTTAATGAAACAAAATAAGCAATCTCTTTTCATACTTGAGGTGTGTATCTGGGCAAAGGAAAGGACGTGGCTAGACAATTTTGTGAATTCCTTAGAAACTAAAAATGCAATGCTTCTCAGAGTACTAGCCTGATAGCCCTCATATTTAATAACATCTGTCTAATATCTCTTTCCAAATTTTTATAGCATAGTGATGGATGCCACATAAACACATATGTAGATAATAATGTTAGATTTGTAATGCCAATTTTCTTTCACAAAGTTTAAATTGTTTCAGAAACTTCACCTTGGTCCAAATTCTCATTCAAAAATTATACCCTACTGAAGCCAGAATATATTCTTCTTTCATAATTTTCTCTCTCTCTGTTTCTCTCTCTCCCCACCTACAACCTCTCCTTTTAAGGTTTAAATCCTCTTAGAAGTTGTACAAAAACAAATCTTGATTCTTTTGGAATGTCAAAATTTCCTAAGTAAAATCTATTATACCATTTACTGCCAAAGTCAAAGAAGCCAATTAAACTTCAATCTTGTTTTTGGCTTTAAGATGCCAAAAACTGTAGCCAAGATTATATCTCAGTGATCTAAATTAATGCAGTTTCAGTAGTTGTTCAAAAAGAAAGTAAAGAGGACAATATTGGTGACTTTGGTGTGTTAACTTTGTAATTCATATCAGGTTACAATTGCTTTGTTTTTGTACCCTAAATGAGCTTTGTTTGTACCATGATCAATGTTTATACTCACGTGTCTTGCTTTTTAAAAATATCATAGACAAAAGGTCAGAGTGACAATAGGCATACTGAAAAATTTCACAATCAAAGATTTTTAACATGAGACTCTATTTGCAAAGACATGAAGGAGTTACATGGAAAGCTTGCTCTCCAACTAATATTTGATATGAAGATATCTTAGGACAGGACTAGACCACATAAAGGCTCAGAAAAACAAAAACATCACCAATGAAAATTATAATAGACAGCTTTTACAAAGAGCCTGCTGTGTGCCAGACGCTGCACTCATAGTTTACTTGTGCAGCTCATCAGTTCTCCAAACCACCCTACATTACATACGGAATATTATTGTGCCTCAATTTATATAGAAATTAATTATGGCTTAGTGAAGTTCTATAACTTACCCAAGGTTTCAAAACTAATATGTGACAAAGCAAAACCTTAAACTTGAATCTAGTTTAACTCCAAATTCCATGTCTTAACCACTTTGCTAAAAGGGAATAGCATATGAACAGCACCCTATGAATACAAGAAGAGAGACTCCTCACTTGTTTACCATGTTACTTAGAAAACCTTAATTTATTGTTAAGAACACTTATTGAATTTCTTCTCGTGGCAAGACATACACTTGGAGGTAAAAAGGTGAGGGGCCTGGGGCTAAAAGAGGGCAAGTGAGGCAGCTGATCTGAATGGAGTTTCAGGGAGGGAGGGAGAAAGTCATGCTAACGCAAGGTAGAATTACATAAATGGAGTGTGGAGGGAGGCTTCATGGTAGACTCTTAACCTAACTACAAGTGGTGAATGGCAGTTCTCAATGGGAAGAATCAAGAGCAGGTACGTAGACAGAGAAGAGTATGATCAAAGGCCCAGAGAAGAGGCACAGGCATGTCCAGGCAGAAAAAAAAAAAAAAAGGCCAGCCAGGGCTGGCTATGCAGACACACAGAGGCGAACCAAGATGGAAAGATATCTGGGGGCCAGATTTCAGGAGATTTTCTATGTCTTCTGGAAAAAGAAAATGAGTTTTCAGGAGAAGGAAATGAATTGATGACATCAGAGATACAAGAAAATCAGGTATGTCAGTCACTACAATAACCAACAAGAAAAACAATGAAAGTGCTAACAAGTGGTGACAGAGAAAAAGGAAGGACAAGAGTAACAACAAGACAGCATGTTAAGAGGTAGGATGAGAGTAACAAGAAGACAACTGGTAACAGATGGGACAAGAATAAAAAGAGAGCTGGTAAGAGGTAGATGAAATGACAAGAAGACTGTAAGAGGTAGGATGAGAGTAACAAGAAGACAGCTGGTAAGAGATAGGACAAGAAGACAGTTGATAAGAGGTAGGATGAAAGTAACAAGAAGACAGCTGGTAAGAGGTAAGATGAGAATAACAAAAAGACAGCTGGTAAGAGGTGGAATGAGAGTGCCTAGAAGACAGATGGTAGGAGGTAGGATGAGAGATACAAGAAGACACTTGGTAAGAGGTAGGATGAGAAGATAAGAAGATAGCTGGTAAGAGGTAGGATGAGTGTAAAAAGAAGACAGACAGAAAGATGTAGGATGAGAAAACCAGAAGACTGCTGGTAAAGGATATGATGAGAGGACAAGAAGACAAGTAAGAGATAGGATAAGAGAAACAAGAAGACAGCTGGTAAGAGGTAGGAATAGAGGAGAAGATGACCACTGGTTATAGGTAGGATGAAAGTAACAAAAAGACAGCTGGTAAGAGGTAGCATGAAAAGACAAGATGACAGCTTGTCAGAGGTGGGATGAGAGTAACAAGAAAACAGCTGGTAAGAGATAAGAAGAGAGTAACAACAACACAGCCAGATAGAGGTAGGATGAGAGTAACAAAAATGAAGCTGGTAAGAGGTACAATGAGAGGACAAGAACACAGTTGGTAACAGGTATGATGAGAGCAACAGGAAGACAGCTGGCAAGAGGTAGAATGAGAGTACAAGAAGACAGTTCGTAAGAGGCTTGATTAGAGTAACTAGAAGACATGTGGTAAGAGGTAGGATGCAAGTAAAAAGAAGACAGCTGGTATGATGTAGGATGAGAGGACAAGAAGACAGCTGGTAAGGGGTAGGATGATAGTAACAAGAAGGCAGCCAGTAAGAGGTAGGATGAGAGCGCAAGAAGACAGCTAATAAGAGGTAGGATAATAGTAAAAAGATAACAGGTGATAAGAGGTGGCATGAAAGTAACAAGAATACAGCTGGTAAGAGGTAGGACGAGAGGACAAGAACATAGCTTGTAAAAGGTACAATTAAAGTACAAGAAGACAGTTGATAAGAGGTAGGATGAGAGGACAAGAAAACAGCTGGTAAAAAGTGGATTGGAGTAACAAGAAGGCAGCTGGTAAGAGGTAGAATGAGAATTACGAGAAGATAGCAGGTAAGATGTAGGATGAGAGTAACAAGAAGACAGCTGCTTAGAGGTAGGATGAGAGTGACAAGAAGACAGCTGGTAAGAGGTAGTACAAGAAGACAGCCTCTAAGAGGTAAGATGAGAGGACAAGAAGACAGCCTGTAGGAGGTAGGATGAGAGTAATAAGAAGACAGCTGCTAAGAGGTAAGATGAGAGTAACAAGAAGACAGGTGGTAAGAGGTAGGATGAGAGTAACAGGAAGACAGCAGCTAGGAGGTGGATGAGAGGACAAGAACACAGCTGGTAGGAGGTAGGATGTGAGGACAAGAAGAGACCTGATAAGTGGTTAGATAAGAGCATCAAGAAGACACCTGGTAAGAGGTAGGATGAGAGTAACAAGAAGACACCTGGTAAGTGGTAGGATAAGAAGAGAAGACAGCCAGTGAGAGGTAGGATGAGAGGACAAGAAGACAGCTGGTAAGACGTAGGATGAGAGGACAATATCTTTTGGCATGACTCAAAACTAAAATGGTAAAATGGAGGGATGGCAGAACAGATTCAGTCTGAGACACTAGGTTTCTAAGGAAAAATCCTTCCAATGATGTGTGGTGACTGTTGGTCACTCAGGCCTGGGAATTGGTATAGAAGTCTATATTAGAGACATATGTTAAACCATCATCGTAAGTAAAATATGATAGGGAGGTTGCTAGGACGAGTGGCAGTGAGAAGAGGACAGAGGGCAGCATTCCAGAGAACATAAATGTCCACACAAAGGCTAAGGAAGAGGAGCTGCTGAAGAAAACAGGGCAGAAGACAAACAGCAAGAGACAGTTTCAATAGATGGCAAGAGGGAGGAATATTTTCAAGAAGTAGTGAGTAATCAGTGGCACATGAATTTAGGAGAGTAATAAAAATGGGACTGGGGAGAGACTTAGAGCCAAGATGCCCAGAATCTCTGTGGAGTGTCTCTTGCTCATTTTTGTCTTCCTGGCTTCCTTTAGGTGTCCTCAGAAGAGAAGCAGAGCTTCACTGTTCAGTAGACGTGTTCAGTAGACAGCCTGCATGGGACGCAGCAAATCCGTGACCTGCTTCTGATTTAGACCTTGGGTTTTTAAGAAGATATATATATATATTTTTAACCAGTTAGACTTTTCTGTCCATATGGTTTATCATCAGATGTCACTTGTAAGAAATTTATTATTTCTCACCTCATCTTGGCATATATTATAACCAGAAGCAGATTCTTTGTGCTTCTAACTTAGAAAATAAATAATTCCTTCTTACAGTAAAGAAAAGCTACATAACATTTTTGGCTTTACTCTAAAGTCATTTACTCTAAATTCATTCATTAGCAAGTGGTTATCAAGCAGGTGATGTGTTCAAGGCTGGGTGTGCCATCATAAGGAGGACAGGTTTTCTGCCTCCATGAGGCTTACATACATTCTAGTGGCAGGAATAAATAATAAATGAACAAATGATGTTCAATTTCAGATTCTATGTCTTAAGTGCTCCAAAGAAAATTCCACATCAGAATAGGGTGGGCTGCAAGGTAAAGCCTCCCAACAAAAGGCATCTGAGTAAGACTGGGATGAAGAGGGACAGAGCATGTGCGGTGTGGGAAAGGAGAGCTCCTGGCAGACAGCAACAAATGGAAAGCCCCTGGGGGACTTGCACGGGGTCTTGGCACATTCAAAGAACAGCAAGTTCTTCCACAACTTCAAAGATAAATTAAGAAGATGTGAAGAACTCAGAGAACATTAAGTCACAAAGTGCACCTTTGGAACCACTTCCTCAACTTTGCTTTCATGTATTTCACTAACTCTTTTTACAAGCTGTCAAATTTTCAGATTGTCTTCTTCAACAGAAATTCTAAAAAACATTTTAGGGGTTCTAAAAAGCATTTTAGGGGTCCCTTAGATCAAATTTATTTACCTGAATCAAGTAGGGAGGAAGACTCAGAAACCTTCTCTTGGGGCACCAGAAGTACTAGATCATTAACACACTTCAGTATTCAAGTCTGGTGAAGGACTATTACAGTTTCTCAATCTCAGCATCCATCAACAGATCAGTGGGTAAAGAAAATGTGGTATGTATACACGTGAAATGCTATCTAGACTAACAAAAAGACAATTCTATTATTTGTGACAACATAGATGAATCTGAAGGACATTATGTTAAGGGAATTCAGCCAGACCCAGAAGGACCACAGAATCTCACCTCCATGTGGAAACAAGAGGAGTTCAAAACAATCGAATACATAGAAGTAAAAAGTAGAAGGAGGAATAGTTGGTCTGGGCATAGAAAGTTTCAGTTACAAAGGGGAAATAAGTTTTGAGATTTGTTTCACAGAAAAGTGACTATGGTCAATAATAATGTATTACATATTTCAAAACAATTTAGTAAATTTAAAATATCTCACCACAAAAGAATAAGCAAAAGAGGTGATATACTTGTTAATTAGTTTGCTTTAATTATTTCACGTTGTATGCCTATGTCAAAATATCATATTGTACCCTATTGTACACAATTATGATTTCTCAGTTAAATAATAATATCACATTCTTTAATAAAAGAATCATTACTGTTTCCTTTGAAATGATATGTCCAAAAAAGATGTCCTCAGAAGGGGTAGCAATGTTTATTTATTGCCTTTTGAGACCTTGAGGCAACTTTTACATAGCCTTTACGCCTAATTTCTCTGGCACTGTGCTCTTGGTCATGGGCACTTACTGCACACATTGTATATTTATGACTATCTGGAAAACAGCTACCCATTGACCACTTCAGCCTTCCTTAGTGGTTCCATTTGAGAAACTAATGACAGATGGGAATGAATAATTTGGCACATGTGGTAAAGGTATAATTTGCTAGAGAGATAGATTCAGAAGATATAGTATTTCTGAATAAAGATAATATGTATTTTCTATTTCTTAGGGTATAGATAACTTGCTGTACATTGCTTAGGACATAGGAAAAACGATTAAACATTAAAAGAAAAACATGACCTGGTAGTAATATCTTAAGGATAGTCATTAAGAATTAAAATTCAGATTCCCTGGTTTTCTTATTGTTATCCTAAGAGAAAAACATAAATTTATTCTTCAAAAGTTAAAAGCACATGACATTTCTTATGTGACTGTCAGTTATGTGTTTTCAGTAGACAGCTGAATATTAAAGTAGAAAAAGGCAGATGCAGAATTGCCAGAGTTAGTAGCCAGCTTTCCTCCCTTACAGAAGACATATCTGTCTATTTCAGACCCAAAGAATAAAATATCTGTAGATATAAATAAATGCCATGAAAAGCTATTTATGACATAATTAAAATGTGTCTTCTTCTATTGGAAAGAATGTATAAATATCATATGAAAATTAAAAATTCTAAAAATACTAAGATATTAAAATACAGGGTGGCCATAAAGTTCAGGTGCAATTTTAAATTGCCTGAACTTTATGGCCATCCTGTATATATTCCATAAAAGACCTACAAAAGCAATGATAATAGCTTTTTACACTCTTCTAGGAAGCAGGATTTCACCAAATACATGTATGCAACCCTCGTCATTTTTTTTATAAGGTTATGTTTCCTCAGCCAGGCACAGTGGCTCATGCCTATAATCCTAGCACTCTGGAAGGCTGAGGTGGATGGATTGCCTGAGCTGGTGAGTTCATGATCAGCCTGAGCAGAAGCAAGACCCTGTCTTTACTAAAAATAGAAAAAAACAAGACAAGAGGATCACTTGAGCCCAAGAGTTGGAGGTTGCTGTGAGCTACAATGCCATGGCATGCTACCCAAGGTGACAGCTTGAGACTCTGTCTCAAAAAAAAGAGTATGTTCCTTGTTCAAGAATGAAGAGAGGTAGAAGACCACAGAGGGCATTCAAAGCCTTGATAACCTATAGCACAAAGCAGCCCACAAACCATACACAAAAAGGAAAAACTAGGTATAACAAACTGTCATTTACTATGACACCTATGGGCATGTCCTGCCATTTAATGTTAGAACATCTATTTCCATAAGAGATAGAGAGGTAAACCAGACAGACCTTCTGTTTCCTTTCACATCCTTCAGGGAAGATAGACACACAGCTCATCTGTTGACCAAATGTCATACCACATTCCACCAGCAGGTGTAAAAGGAGCAGTTGAGTGTATCTATTATATATATACTGCAACTATTAGCTAGAAAAACTGATTGTTTACAACTTTCTAAAAGAAGGAAAACCCTTCAGACCGAGGTTTAAGGAAGGAAGATCTTTTTTCTAAGATCAGTCTTCCAATTTCTGATAAGTATTTCATGCCCCACACACTATGTCTTACCAGAATAAATCTTAAAATATCCCAAACTTGGGATATCCCAAGGTCTTTGAAGCTTTAGATAATGACATTACATGTGAGAGAACGGATTCATCCATAAGGGAAAGTCAGCATACATCGAGCCTGTTTTACAAACCAGAACTCTGGGACAGTAAAAAGGAGTAAAGTGTGTTGACAAGAGGTTTACTTTTCAGACACATAAAGCCTGAGTAAGGAACTTTATAATTACCCAAATTCACAAAGAAGTAGAAATATATTTAATGAGGCAGCCAAAATAGCTCAGTTGGGAGTGCTTTAGATTGAAGAAATATATTTAATGACATCTAAAGGTAAACACCTCAACTAAGAAATAAACCACTTAAAAATATTTCTTTATGAAGTTTTTGTTCTACAATTTCTTATGCCTTGTAATTAGAACTAAGAAAGAATGTAATTAGGTTCCAACAAATTCTGTATTTTGAACATAGTCTAACATATCTAGACTAACTATATATATAGATAAATTATATTTTATAAAATCCAGCAGCATTAAATCAACTATCTCTTTATTTATAATGACTAGTGGTAAATAAGCTCTGTTTCAATACTAACTCTAATCCTTTAAAAATGAAGACCTTCTTGGTATATACACTTCATAATTAATGTTGTATTGTTGGGATATGTGTCTTTCATGTAATTGTAATGTATCTTAGTAATACACTAGGGGCACCATCCTGCACTCCAGGGAAACCCCTAAGTCCAGGAAAACAAGGATAGCTGTCTACCTACAGCTAAAATCTGTATCATAGAATCCCTACATAATCTCAACAATAACCTTTGTAAGACTCCATTAGAAAACTACATTAACCAAAAATCTGAGGCCTGCATCCCTCTCATAACAAACGTGTAGGCTCTATCTGTGATTGGATAACAGAACTAATTTAGGCTGACAGGAGGTTAAGGTAAAGTTGGAGAGTAGGAAGACAGATAGCACAAGCTAAGGAAAACAAGTTTCCACAGTAACATTCTTTCCATCAGTATTCATAAACTGTACTTTGAGAAAATTTTGGTCTCAGAGTCTTTAGCATAGGAATTAGGTCTTAATGATATGAAATGAGCAATGAAAGCATAGAAATTTCCATAGTAATATCAGATTTTCCTGCATTATGTTGATTTATTAAAATGCTTAACAATGGCCTTCTAAAATATATTCTTACCACAGGCTTTTCCCTAAAGGGAATCTCTTAGAGATCAAAGTTATCCACTTTAAGTGAATTTGACAATAATAAACTGTTTAGTAGTTTTATGGTTAACATAGGCAATAATTTCCAGAGAATTTTTGGACCCCCAGATAACAAACATAGCCAACTTTTTGAGAAGTCTAAATAATGTGCAACTCCTTCAGTATCTGGTGCCAGTGGATCTATTATTTCTCAGTTTAAAGTCTTTGTTGTATCTGCTTTTCATTTAAGCTCAGGAGAAAACATTTTGTTTTTGGAATTGTTTCTTGGAAAAGAGAATGAGTCGGTCCCTGAGCCATCAGTACCTTACCAAAATCTAAGGGATTTATTTCCCTCCCTTGAAATATCTACACATGCAGCCTTTTTATTGGTGACAAAAACAGCTCACCCAGCAGTGATGAAATATGTATGTTTGAAAGAAAGCAATTTAATCAAATGTTGCCACTAATACTTAAAGAGGGGCCAAATAAACTTGACACGACATCCAGTACACACAGCACATTTGCAGGGAGAATACTCAGCAGCACAAGACACATTCCATTCAAGTACTTTTTAAAATAAGAAGCTTGGGCCAGGGAAAGTAATGAACCCTTTCTTATATAGAAAGCAAAGGGACATCGGGGATTGATGTGAAGGAGGCTTACTCAAACACTAATCTGTTTCTGATTATTAACGTGTTACTCATTCTGAGACATAGCAAAATTCAGAAATTTGAATTCTTTCTTTACCAGATAGTCTAAAAAATTATTATTATGTGGTTTTTAACTAACTTTTTTCTGGTATCCTTTGCATCATTCTTTCAAATACCTGCTGAGTGCGTTTTCACGTGGCTATCTGGTATACACAGAAAATACAGACTGGCTCAGGACCCTTACAAACAAGGAAAAGAATGTAAGGTTTACTGAGTTTCAACTTCCCTCATGTTCAAAGGGGAAAAGATGTATAATTTAGTTTTATCACTTGTATTTAGTACAACTTCTGTACCAAAGTCTAATAATTGTGGGAAAATATGTGTTTTCAATACAGCCTGCTGAACGTGGTTTCATTCCGGTAGTAGTACAAATATCTCAAATGACTGGTTTACAAAACACTCAGATATACAGTCTTTCATTTTATTATCACAAAATCCTGTGGAGTAAAAAATATCATTTTCCTTATTTTATTAGTGAAGAAATTAAGACTTCCAGCTCCTGTAATAAAGACATTTTGGGCACTAATCTAACATGTATTTATTGAGTATCTACTACGGGACAGGCACTGTGTCAGAGACCAGAGAACACAGTGGTGAAAGAGAAAACTCAGGCCTTTCTTTCAAGAGAGTTTAGATAAAAATTTATCACTTAATAACTTACACACAAAAAAGTTACATGGTAATTAACTTCCTTGACTAAATAAAAAGTTTACTGACGAGACCAGAAAGTACAACAGCCAAAAATCACCAATATTAGAGAAGTATCTTTATAATTTCAAGTGTACATTCAAGCCTCCATTAAGAATATAGCCCTATACAAAGTAGCATATCTTTACATAGACATAACTCAATGTCTTTACAATGTCTTACAAAGGTACTTTCAGGAGACTCACAATCATACTTTGAAGAACTCAAAAAAATAGTTCTTTGTTTCATATAAAACCACAAAAAAAAATCTGAATAGCAATTGTTAGTAATGAAAAAGATCCCAAGACATCATTCTACCAGACTTCAAGTTATACTACAAGTACACAGTGATCAAAACAGCATGGTACTGGCACAAAAATAGACATAGATCTACAGAACAAAATAGAAAACCAAGAGATGAAACCAGCCTCCAATCACCATCTGATCTTTGATAAACCAAACAAAAGCATACCCTGGGCAAAAGAATCCCTATTCAATACATGGTGCTGGAAGGAATGGATAACCACAGGTGAAAGACTGAAACTGGACCCACATCTTTCACCACTTACAAAAATTGATTCAAGATAGATAAGAGATCTAAATCTAAGACATGAAATAATAAAAATCCTAGAAGAAACTATGGGAAAAATCTATTGAGGGTGTCAGTCTGGGGAAAGATTTTATGAAGAAGTCTTCAGTGGCAATTGCAACAACAACAAAAATAAACAATGGGACTTAATTAAGCTGAAATGCTTCTTCAGAGTTAAGGACCCAACAATTAAAGCAAGCAGACAACCTTCAGAATCAAAAAAGATATTTGCATGTTACAAATATAACAAAGGGTTGATAACTAGAAGGTATAGGAAACTCAAATTGATGAACAAAAAAAGAACAAACAATCCCATCTATCATTGGGCAAGAGACATGAACAGAAATTTCTCTAGGAATGCAGACAAATGGCTAACAAACACATGAAAAAATGCTCATCATCCCTAATCAACAGAGAAATGCAAATCAAAACCACTCTGAAATATTAACCACAGTGAGAATAGCCCACATCACAAAGTCTCAAAGCCATTAAAAAGATGGAGAGTTTACATCTTTTGTATCACAGAAATGGAAAAGCAAGTATCTAATGTATACAATACTAATATAAAGCCAGCAGATGATCAAATACACACCCACCGGAGAAAAAATTCAAACTGGGGGCAAGGGGGAGGAGGGAAGGGAGACAGAATAGAAGGAAGGGGAGTTGGTGTGTGCTCACCTAACCAGCACAACCTAAGGGTGTATGGCACACCTCCTGGGTGCAGGGCCCAAATACAAGAAGGACTTACCTAATAAACCCAAACAATGGAGCCCAATGGTTTGTACCCTCATGCTAATCTGAAATTTTTTTTAAAAAGAAACTAGCTTAACTGTTTCCCAAACTTTTTTCAAAACAAAAACATTTATTTACTATAACCCCTGTTAACTTTGAAATATGGTAGAATTTAGAATTAGAATGAGAAGATTTGAATCCAAGTTCTACCAACATAAAGTAACAGAATCTACTTGCAACAAATTAATTTCAAAATTTCAGTGGCTTAATGTAATGTAAATTTATCATTCACTCATATAAAGTCAATCAGTAGGCTAGACTAAATGGGGAAGACAGGAAACTCTGTTCCACACAGTCATCCATAGGTCAAATTGCATAAGTTGAGCCATCTCTAGTATGCCATTCCCAGGACTGTCCTGGACATTGATAATCAGCAAACTGGGAAAACAAAGAATGGAGAAAAACGAGTGGTTTTTATGGGTCCAATTATCTATCCATATTCCATTGTCCAGAATTCCATCTCATGGCAAACTTAAGTGCAAGGGAAGTTGGAAAATAGAGACCAACTGTGCCTATGATGAAAGACAGCTGATTTTCTCAATTACTAGCCATCATATGCCACAACCAGTTACTAGTAGGGTGACGTAGAAGACCTTATTGAAGTTCCACAGTTGCCTCTGTAAAATAGAGATATTACATGTTATTGGATCCAAAATGCTATCATTATTCTAAGCTGCACTATTATTTTATATGCCACTAAGAAAGAAAACAATATCAATAATTAAACTAGACATACCATTTATTATTGCAAGAGAAATTCTGACTCAGCAACCTTAAAATATACTTCAATTTTATGTAATATAGCAAGAAAATCTGCCTCCTTAGACCACTGGAAGATTAAGAAAAGCAATGTGTTAAATAAGAAGTCATGTTGCAGGATCACTACAGTTATCAGCTAACTGAAAATATAGCTATATACCAACCAAAACCATTCAAAACCTACACAAAAACAAATCTTGGTTTGGAAATACTGAGAAGGTATTGAGACATTTGTATAACAGGAAAGCGGAATCAATTCAGATCAAACCCGGAGTGCTGACTACCCCCTTTTCTGTCATTCCCATGACCCTCACTCCCTCTGGGACCACAAAGCCTTAAGAGAGGGAAAGGACACAAAACAGCTGCCTGCAGCAGACACAGTTCTCCTTTTTCATGTGCTTCAGAAATGTTCCTGGTACTGATACGGAACTTCCAAAGTCCTATTACAATGGTGAGGAGCACTCTACTTGAGGTACTATTTAAACTTTGAGGCAGAACCAAACAACTAGCAAGGGAAGTTGACACTCAAGTCAGTTTCCCTGGATTCAAATTGTGGGTCCTTCAAATTACCTAACTTCCCTAAGCTTCTCCTATCCTCATCCATGGGATGAGAATAATGATAGTGCCCATCTGCCTGGGTCCTGTTGTAAGGGTTAAATGAGGAATTCTATGTTAAGTTTTTTGAACTGCACATTAGAGCCAGCGCTCCCTGCCTGGCCCGCCCATGTCTTTAGAGTCCACAGTTGTGAATCCCTGTCACACAGGAACCACATATGCTGACAAGGAACCACAGAAAACTAAATCTCGTTACATTCTTCCCTAACCCTTCTCCTTGAACCCACCATTTAGAAAAGCACTACTCTCTCTTAAATAGGACTGAACCCCCAAGAGCCTATTCCCAGAGCTGCTTGGGAAGAGAGCGTATGTTTCTACACTTTGTCATCAGCATTCTAAAAACTGTGACAATATTTCTTCTTAGCCCAAAGTAAAGACCTTGAAGGTCAGAGCTCACATAATGAGAATAAGACGGAGTCAGTCAGGCTGGGGCTGACACGACACAGCTGGCCTGGCTGGGCCAGGTCCTATGTGACCTTCACCTCACATCTTCCATCCTTGTTGTTTTGTAAATTTGGCTTTAACCTAAAAGTGTATCTTTTGAATAGTTTAGGTCAATTGATTTAGGGATTAACTTCTGAATTAGAATGTTCTTATATGGATCATGTGTTATGTCAATCATCATTTATTACAGGTCATGGGTTACGGAGATTGCTGTTGTTTAAGATAAGTGTTACTAGAGTTCTTGCTTTTAACTTTTATGTATAAAACTGTGATTTTTAGAAATAGGACAGAACGGTCTTGGAGAAGCTACCCTCACTGTTCTCCATAATAACTGACCTTCTGACAAAGTCTGGGAGACCCATTCCTGTCTCTGCATAATGGCTGACAGGGACAGGTGGCTGAAGCCTCTTTGTCCAGTAACAAAGGTAACCATTAAGTTTTTAAAAAACGAAAAAAAGAAAGAAAAGAAAAGAACACCCCAGAGATTATGGGTCAATCACAAGAAAATCATAAGAAGTTTTATTACTGACACGATTTAATAAACCAAAGTGATCCAGATGATATGGATGGTGGCAGATATAGACACAGACAATGTCATGCAAGAGGTCAAGCAGCCACTCAACCTAAAAAGACGGCATCATCCCCAATGACAGCCGAGCATATCCACGCACATTCTGTATGTAAAGAGCAAAAGAATCTGGGGATAAGTAGATGGAATCCAAAAAGAACACATGGGAGTGTAGTTCTGTTGACCAACACCAACAAACACATCATTTCACAAAATACAAGTAGTTTAGCAAAACTAGGTCAGAGTCTCTGTGTGAAAAATCCCATCCCATAATTGCTAAGAATATGAATTATATGATTATTAACTAGTTTATTGTCCCTTTCCTTAGTAACTAACCTCATAAATGAACTTAGTCTGCCTCTTAATCCATCAAAGGTGTGAACAGTGCTTCAAGTAAAGGGAAACGCCACCTGAAATCAGGTGATCATTCTAACTCTCATTCATTTTAATGGCTTAGTGTTTGGACTTATTTGGCACAAATAACATAGTGCTACAAATAGGCAGTTCCCTCCCCCAGTGAACTGTCTAGACACCTCTTCTCCATAGGGTAAAAACAAAATAGTTGCTGCCAGTGCCCCATTACTAGTAAACCTACCACCAAAGAAGTGTTTCTTTAAAACCCAGTGCTGTTCTATTACAAACATTCTATCTCAATTTTTTCTGATGATTAAAGGAGATTTTAATTATACAATCAATGAGAAAATAGATAGAAACCATCTGGACATTCCTCTGTTTTTTGCCAAAGAATTTTCTTTTGTTTTGCATATCAATGACTTAAGCTAACAAAGGAATTTCAGTGCCAGTCATTTGTCCTTGGCAGGGCTGGGTCTTTTTTATGTTATGAAAGATCTTTTAAATTTACTGATTAAGAGTCAAATTATCCCACATGGTCAAAGAATTAACCTCAACATTTTCCTCCACATAAAACTAAGAACAAAGCGTGTTTTTTAATTACTCCATGTTTAAAGCATACAAGCTCTAAATCCCTTTGTGCTTTAATGTTTTTACTAATCAGGGTGGCCAAAACTTGAAAACACTTTCTCTTTTTTAGGCCCTGAAAGAAATTGCTTAACCAGTGAGGTACTGAAAAAATGCTATTGGTTTTCAATGAAATAAAAGAATGGAGAAGGAGATGACATTAAAAACAAAAAACAGCAAAAGCCATCTAGAAGTTATATTCCTGAAAGGCCAGTCTGTAAATATTAAACCTTTTGGAAACTCTAGCAAAGGAGGATTCTTAACAACGATGCACAGAAGGCAAGGCCCAGGTGTGAGTAGCAAAGGTGAACCACCTGAGAAAGCAAATCAACTAATACAGTCAAAACAGTGATCAGAAACCAGTCTTCACTTCCACAACTGGCCTCGAAGGGAGCAGAAAGTGGCGCGTTAGGCATGCACTGAGCCTGGAACGTGGCCCCATTTCTCTATTGAGCACCCTGATGCTGACTTTGAAAAATGAATATTGTTTCTTAAACCCACACTTTGTAAGGAAATGTGAAGCACAGAAACAGGTCCTTCCGCAAAGGCAAAGAGGTAATAAGATTGTTTTCACATTCTATAGATGTGTCTGTGTAGTAACTGGGATTTGTAGATTTGACAAACAGGCATAGAAAACCAGTAGCTTTGGGGACTTGAAAATTTAGTGGCCAAAGAATACAAAAGAATATATTACCTTTTACAGTGGGGAGAGATGCCACTGGTGTGAAAGCTTCATTCACAGCAATATGATATGAGATAGAGATAATTTGTGGGGTGGGCACACAAAGGGTTTTCAAAGATCACTTAAAAATTTCAGTGGAAGTAGTTAAAGAACTAGACATTGCTTTAGAATTCCTTAGACAGCCAATAACTCTGTAGGTTAAAGACAGAAACTGGCTAAGAAACATACCCCTTGCCTTTGGTTCTTAAAATAAACTATTTTAGGCCAAAAACTCACAGGGAAAGAAAATAAAGGAGAAAATTAATTTTTATCTGTTGCTAAGTTGGCATCATTTTACCATACTCATAAAAAAAAAATCACCACCACCACCCCAAAAAAAAACTTCCTAATTCACTATAGTCAAATGAGCTTCTTTGATTATTGTCTAACTTTTAAAATCTCCAAGTCATTAGTAAAAGAGAGGATAGAATTTAATGATTCATTTTTGTGGGGTCTTGAGAAATTGATCTCCATCTAAAGGTACATTTTTATTATATTATAAGGATTTTTGATGAACGGTTTTAAAACTAAATTAGTGAACTGCTTATGAACATAAGAAAAGCATTTGGTCTTCACCTTAATATATATAAACCATGGGTGACTGCCAGATTTTAAATTGTATGACATCCTTCAAATTAAACACACCATATTAAAGAGGTGATGTAGGAATTTTAAAATAAAATAAACACATTTTCAAAAAGCTCCATAGTCAGAAATATTTTACAGATAGCTATGGAAGGAACACCAGATATAGTAACAATAGAAACCCAATAGAATGGATTTGGTGGAGCAGAGAAGAAGTGTGACCACGTGTGGAGGGTCTCAGCCTTCAGCCAGTAACTGCTTTGCTTGGACACACAGCCCTACCTCTTGCCTGCTTGGGCAGGTCCTCTATAACCTTCAGTTTCCTCCTACTTCTTAGAACTGTTCTAAGAGTTAAATAAGATGATATATGCACCACATTTTCGTTATTCACTCATCAATTGACGGGCATGTCTTAGATATATGAAAACAGGCATGATGCATCACATGCTGAAATTTGTGTACAAAGATGCATCTGTGTCTCACTCTCAGTATTTAGATGGGCTTTTTACAGCAATAAAATGGATGTTTTTTCCAAGGAGAAAAAGATCATGTATTTGACAACCCTATAAAAAGATTATATATTTGACAAACCCTAGATTGAAGTACGAGAAGGAAGAAATGAAAAAAAGAGATAATGAAGGGTGCAAGTGGATGATTTTATCTAGCTATATCTGGGAAAATAAAGACATGGGGATGCTGTGGTGCCCTGCCCAGAGCCCCACTTCATCCCTGCAGACACCGAGTATCGCCAGCTAATGGCTCACAGCTCAGTCCCTCTCAGAAAATGGCTCCTGGCAAAGTGAAGGCGTCTCCCAAAGTCAAGGCCCTGCCCCAGAGGCAGCTGCATTTGAAGACAGTCCTGAGATGCCAATCCCAACTCCAGAATGACCGATGAGGTCAACTGGGATTTCCGTTACAAACACATCCCAGGTCACCTTCTCCTACCTCCCAACCCAGCTTCCTGATGCTGTTCCTGAAAGTATCTCCCCAGTAAACTTCCTGCACGCAAGTTTCTTTCTCTTAGTCTATGTCCCTGGGATGAAAGATATTGGGGGAGTGAGATTATAAATACTTAATATAATAATTACAGCAAGTTGTTCGTATGGTTTTTCTTTTCAACTACACATGAGATTACTTCCATCTGAGGAATTAAGAAAGGCTGCGCGATCTGCCCACTGTGGCAGGGCCAGCAGCTGCGGGCTGAGCAGTCAGCCTGGAGGCCTTTGCCCTGCGCCCTGCCGGCTCCCCGCCGCCTCACCTGAAGCACGCCCATCCCGGCAGTGGGGAGAAAGCCTATGGCCGGTCCCTCTGCTTTAGACCGCTCAGCCTCCACTTTCATTTTCTTGGGCCCTGGGGTTTTGAGTTTCTCTTTGAGGCTACTTCTCAATTCCATCATCTCAGGTATCTAACATCTGAGATTTAAACCCATAAACTGTGTTTTCTGGCAAAGAATACACCCCTCGATTCATAATCATGGTTTGGGTAGGAAAAGTTTTGCCAGATTTTATTGCACACTTTGAAATATAATAATAAATACTTATTTAATATAAAATGCATTAGACACTCTGCTAAGTTTTCCACATGCATTGTGTTATTTATTTCCCATGAGAAACCTAATTAGGTAATATAATAATTTCTATTTCATAAAAAAAGGAAAACAGTATCACAGAAAATGTTCTCGCCTCCATCATAGGTGAAAAAAAAAAATTGGGACTTTCTTTGTTGTCTACCCAATCAGATTAGACAGAAGTTTAGGAATTTAAGAACTAGAAAGGATACCAGTAAGAATACCCTTATAGGCTCGGCGCCTGTGGCTCAAGCAGCTAAGGTGCCAGCCACATACACCTAAGGTGGCGGGTTCCAATCCCCAGCCCGGGACCGCCAAACAACAGTGATGCCTGCAACCAAAAAATGGCCAGGCGTTGTGGCGGGCGCCTGTAGTCCCAGCTACTTGGGAGGCTGAGACAGGAGACTCACTTGAGCCCAGGAGTTGGAGGTTGCTATGAGCTGTGATGCCATGGCACTTTACCCAGGGGGATAGCTTGAG
>CAUYQV010067119.1:0-47511 GCA_963574575.1 Galagoides demidoff
AGAAAATTCATTTTCCAAAGAGTAAGGCAAGAGTATAAGATTGGCCAAAGAAATAACATAATCCAACAAGTATGGACTTTTAAGTGTCAGTTCTCACAAAATGCTGCAGAAAATAATTGGGTTATAGCTTTCCTATGAAAGTTATAAATTAGTTTCATAGTAGGGCTGAGTACATTGGATACTTTTTCTTCCATTCTTGAGATACTTTGCTAAGAAGACTATTTTCCAGCTCTATCCATGTAAACATGAAGGAGGTAAAGTTTCCATCTTTCTTTAGGGCTGCATAGTATTCCATGGTACACAGCTATGATTTAATGAAAAAAAAAATGCTGCAGAAAATGGAAACATGGGCTTGGCACCTGTGGCTCAAGCAGCTAAGATGCCAGCCACATACACCTAAGCTGGTAGGTTCAAATCCAGCCTGGGCCCGCCAAACAACAATGATGGCTACAACCAAAAAATAGCTGGGCATTGTGGTGGGTGCCTGTAGTCCCAGTTACTTTGGAGGCAAAGTCAGGAGACTTGCTTGAGCCCAGGAGTTGGAGGTTGCTGTGAGCCAGGATGCCATGGCACTTCACCCAGGGTGATAGCTTGAGGCTCTGTCTCAAAAAAAAAAAAAATAAATAAATAAACAAAAAGAAAGTGGAAACATGCAATATACTTTTAATCAAATTGGATTAGTGAGACTGAAAATACTTCACCTTAAATTATTGAAGCCAAGCTCAAAAAGCTGGAGAGGTGGCATGAAAAATAAATTCTATTTATAGAGCCAAGGCAAAGGACCATGATGGCGAGAGGACAGAATGAACTGACCTGCACCAGACACCTGTCTCAGATCCCCCCTTCCATGCCTCCTACTGCCTCCCCACTCTGCTGCTTGCATGAAGAATGGGTGTATAGCACAGAGTGGGCTGTGACACAAGCTAGATGCTCTTCATTTGAATCTGCTTTTATCCTTGACTGGTTCTGCAATGTTGTTCATGTTCTTGAATTTTTCTTGGCCTCAGTTTCCTAATTTGCAAAAAGGAGATAAGAATTGTGCTTGTCACAATCATTAAGCACTCCACATGCAGGAGCTAATGCACGTGGAGTGCTTAACAAAGGGCCGGCACACGGTAAAGTACTCAATGTGTGTTAACTGTTATCATCCCGGTGTAGTATGGGTGAGCCAGAACTTAATATTGTTCTCGCAAGAGAACTAGCTTCTGTATTTTCTTTGTTGAGCACACCCATCACTCTACCTTGCACAAGGTAGGTCCCCTGCATTCAGGGAAGAGATAGTTGAGTGGTACAGTTCTTGTGAGTTATGTAAAGGTAAAGCTGGCTTCTCTTTAGTAAAAAGGAGGAGGACATTTGGTAGCCTAAAGAGGGAAATCTCTTTCAGCAGCCTTTGGTATGTAAAGGAGAAAAAACTGACATATGTAGCCAAGAAACTCCTGGAAGGAACAGAGACCTCTTTCACACTTTTTGAGGTTCAATATTATCAGACAATCACAGACTCCTAAGATTTGACATTAGTCATTTGGCAGGAAGGGACAAGGGCCCCGAAGGGACATGCACATATGTGAATACAAAAAGGGAGAGATGAGGCTCAAAATCAAGGTTCGCAAAGCTTCTGGGACAGGGATGTTTCAGGCCATGGTGGGAACAAGGCCTGGAGGCTCTCAGGACCCTGTACCCTGATGATCACCTTATGCATTATGCTTCATATCAAGAAAGCCCTCACGTAAGTAGAAACTAAAAGAACATCACTTTCAGAACTTGGAGGTGGGGATGCTCCCCTTGGGAGATTCTTTTGAAGAAGATAAGCAGGTCATTTCTCTGGACAGTTTTTGAGTTCTTAAGGGTGTCACCTCTGCAGTGTGAAGCAACCCATGTGACTAAAAGGGACCACTTTCCAACAGGAATCACACATGGCAAGGAAGGAATCAGTAATGTTAATGGACTGAAAAGCCTTATAATTTCTCTTAAATGCAGGTGGAGCTAAGTGGTCTCCAGGGCTAACAGTTGAAATGAAAGCACCTCTGGGAGTGTTACTGGATTCTGAATAACTTGGGTGAGTGTATTTTAAGTGATTAGTTAGGAAAATGAAAGTGATAAAGCCACGTATTATGTAGAGCTGCCGTCTGACTTACATTGTACTCACGATTGCACACATCCATTCATTCATTCCTTTAGTCTTTCATTTATTCACCCATTCAACACATATTTTTGCAGGTACTGTTTAAAAAAGAGCTTTCTAAGGCATGATCTTTGCTGCCAAGGGGGCAAGAATTCTACCAACCAGACGTGTTTCATGGGACAGTACATGAAAAGATATCATTACGTTTCATTTGTTACTATATTGTCCATAAAACAGTAGTGTACATTCAGAAAATCTCTAACCGTCCTCCCCACATGTACTGAAATGTCTCACCGTGAGTATGTGCACAAGCATTTGTATTTACAGATTTGGGCAATGACAAAGGACTTAAGCAAATCTTCACGAAGTTTTAGTGTGGTAACTGCTACTTGGTGTAGATATTTATTTTATAAAACAAAGTAAGAGCCCCCAACTCACTACCACGTGGAAAAGGAAACCTCAGAAACCAAGCCCTGTGTGTGTGCTTGGGGGAGGGGGAGGGAGAGGTTCTCCCTCATCTACCAAGGGAGACAATTTGATATCAGATTTAGCTCCCATAGAAGCTGCATGCTTTTTCTCTGATGACACATAAACTGGCCACAACAGAAGAGGCACTGATGAAGACAGTTTTCCTTACCCCCCAGGCAATGAATACCCACTGCTGCTTCAGCTCTTATGATTCTAGAATAAATGAATCCCCCTCCATCCTGGATTATCAGCTACTTTTGCATCTGTTCAACAAGGGTTGTATTATTAATGGTGCGGTAAAGCCAGGGCTGACCACATCTAAGGATCTGCTGTCTTGGTTCCTTTGCTAATCTGCTGTATTTTCCTTTCTGGTCCCAAGATGTTAGAATAAACATGTTCTTTGGATGCGAGAAGACATCTGATCCAATATTCTTAATTAATGTAATCTTTTCAAAAGCATCCCAATATCCTTTGAAGGTCTTTGAATACTTTGGCAGGATGAGGAAAAAACTCACCGCACTTATTTAAAAATTCCTATTCAGAGCAGCAACCCACTGAAGTTTCCTAACCAGCTGTCAGGCAGGCAGGTCTCCTCATAGCTTCTGGACAGCCCCAAGGCTCACAGAGAGATGGTGGCGAGGGTCAGCTTGACAGATTGTTTTTGCTGTCTTAACGAGCACAAATGAACAGATTTTGCCAAAAAAAACCCTCTCTGGATTATGACAAAATCGCTTTCACAATATAATATATTTTTGGTGTTGTTCTGTTTCTTCATGTAGAGGCTGTTCAAGTTTGTTCCTAGTGAATGTTTTGCTATAACGACTCAGCCTGAGCATTTTTCTAAAAATGCAAACATAAGAGCTTAGACAACAAATGCAGAATATGTCATATATATTTCTCACCTAGGGTGTCTGATGACAGAGGCTGACATCCGCTGCTGAGCTATTTTGTCTGTGGGTTGTTTATTGCCTCTTTTGTAGTGACTACTTCTGTGCGGGCACTAACACATGATACAGAGATCATCACATTTTGTGGTCACTCATTTATGTCTGTTCATATTGTTCCATGATCCCCAACTAGCCAGTTAGGCCACCTGCAATAATCCATAAGTTCATACGTATTTTAACCTTGGGCTACTTTTCTTTCCCTACCAAGTATATGAGCAGGTAAACCAACCACAGCACTTGGAATCACAATGCTTAACACGCTACATTCCACTTGTAGAGATACTGCTCCAGGCCATACACCAGGCAACGGGAAAAGCTTCCAGGTCTAAGTGGGATCAGCCTAGAGGCCATATCTGTTTCCAATGCTGTTTGAGGCCATCTCTGAGGGAGCTGTAGTAGAGCTACTGTCCATTTGCAGTTGACACTGACATACCAGGCCAAACCGTCCATCAAATAAGTTTGGATTGTTCCTTTCTATTTGTTGGTCATTTAGGATCCAGCATATATGTGTAGCTGTGAGATGAGAAAGGTATGCTATCAAAGTAGAGGCAGGTGTCCTGGGGGTCTGAACTACTCAGCCATGCAGAATGCATGTTCTCTGGCCCTGCTATGCTTAAAACTGGACCGCACCACTTCCATCATACAATGAACTGTTGCTGGTCCTGCCCAACACTATGACTGGGATTGATAGGACCCGGCCCATGGGGAGCAAATGAATTTTATGGTCATGTGGTATGCCCTTGTAAGGTGCCCCATCTCTACTAGGAACCAGTATGTGGGTCATGACAAAAGCTTGGAGACACACAAAAATCAAGAAACATAAAATCTGCATGAACAGAAACAAATGAAGCCCTCCTAGGAAAACTGATCAGTGGAGCAAGTTGAAATTTGCATGTTGACTATATTTCTTGGAAGTGAAATAATGGATCATAACACAGTCTGTCTTAAAACTATCATAGTGACCGGTGTACCACATCAGGAGTTGTTTTCAAAGAGCATATAATTATTTGCTACGGATAGTATGACTTTGCTCCAGAAACCAGGAGTCTGTGTTGTAATCTTTCACTGGAATATGGCACACATACCACCTAGCCCCTTTTCTCACCACTGATATCTCCAGCACCATCAGGTCTATCAATCAATGCCCAAGGAGTGGTGGAGTTGTTTGCCCTGCATCTGGGACCTGCTGCAGAGTCCTCTTCTGCTCTAGGCTGCTCCCACTTAAACCTGGAAGCTTTTTCCATTGCCTGGTGTATGGACCGGAGCAGTATCTCTACAAGTGGAATGTAGCATGTTAATCATTGTGCTTCATTTTCCCTTTGTGGTAGGACGCACAAGATATACTAATTTGGAGGGAATATCAGCATTTTCCTAAACACTGGATGCCTAAATTTTAGAAATTTGTCAGGCCCCAGAATTATCTGAGGGCCCATGTCATACTCCACTTGTGTAGTATGTATATATCTTACCAAGACCTGAATGCTGGCCACATCTTTCTCATTTGCCTCCATTACCACAATGTCATTGATGAAACAGTGTGATTCCCACTGGGTGTCCGGATGGTCCATTTCTTTGGACTATGTTCTGACTGAAGCACAGGAGTTATCCTTGAGTAAACATATATATGTTTTTCTGATCCATGTGAATGTCCGTGGTTTCTGATAGTCTTTTCTGATTAAGATAGAGAGGAATATGAGAAAAATAGCTGCGTACTATGAGGACATATGGATGAGGACAATATTAACCTGCTGTAGCAAAAATACCGAATTTGGTATAATTTTAATAATTAGAAATATTATATGTGAATTTGTGGTAGTTTACTCCTGCCAGGAGATGAGCCAGCTTCTTCAGAGGTCAGCCCGGTAAACTGATCAGATATGATAAAGATGACCATGGTGCATCTAAAGATCATCAAGAGTGGCATTAATTTCCACTCCTACCCCTGTGATGGATTTCTTTTTAATTTACGATCTTGGCTTGTCATAGATTATCCACTTCAGAGATTTCTACTTGGCTTTCTTCACTATGACAGCTCTTAGTGTACAGGCCCAGGACACAATGTGGAGGTTACTTCACCTATTAATTATGTCAATCAACCATACATTTGGGGATGTGGGGTGACTACAGGGCTGATCCATGGATCCAGTGGACTTACTGCAAACCAGACTTTGGCCAGGACTCCATGGATAACTTGGCCTCTGAGTGTTTCTCAGTCTAAAAATAAGCTCTTAGGACTTTGCTATAGTTGGAATATGTTCCCAGATTTTATGTGTTGGAAACTTAATCCCCAAATTCATATATTGATTAGAGGTGTGGCCTTTTGGAAATAATCAGGATTAGAGAGGCCATGAGGGGACTGATGGCTTCATAAGAAGAGGAAGAGAAAGCAGGGTTGACATGCTGTGTACTTTGCCCTCTCACCAAGTGCTGCCCTCCGCTTGTGTTATGATGTAGCCAGAGGCCCTCACCAGATACCAGCATTGTGCTCTCAGACTTCATAACATCCAGAACTGGAAGAGATAAATTTCTTTGCTTTTTAATTTTTTAATAAATTATCTTCTCTTGGGTATTCTAATAGACTAAGACAGACATTTTGGGTCTCCAGATATCGCTGTCAATTCAGATCCTGTGTCCAATTCTTCCTTCCTCCTTCTACATTTACCTGAGTAAATGCTACAGATCCATTTTGGGGAAAGACTTGTAGAATCATGATCATGATACATGCTATAGTGTTTTAGGATCCTTCTTCCTGGGGACCCCACTCTTTGTTTAGCTATTGGGTGCCATGTCTTGAACTGGCTTAGGTCTAGAAACTGCATAAGGGTTCTGACTTACTAGGGTGATCGTGTTCTTCGTGATCTCCTGATTCTCTGTACTTAATTTCTTTTGCTGGAACAGGCTGAGTGGTATTCTAGTCAGCCACCCATTTATTTTGCCCCTGAAGATACATCTCTTTTATTTTCTGTAGATCAGCCTGCTGAGAGCCACTCTGATCTTGTTGGGAATTGTAATAATTCTGACTCTCTGGATTCAGTTGTTTAAACACTGCCAAACGGCCTCAATTGTTTTGGGTCTCATCAAACCCATTGCTATAAGTCAAGTCTATAATAAATTTTCTTTTTTTTTTCCTTTAGAACAACTTCTGTCATATATTTATTAAACAAAAATTATACATTTAAAAGTATATCACAAATTTATGTATTTAAAGGGAAAGAAAAGAAACATTTGTATTAGTCCTAATTTTCTAGTTTTGTTCTAAGGCACTAGAACATTATGGGGCATTCTTTCCATAGCATCCTGTAGGATAGAGCATAGGGTTAAAAGTGCCAGGCACTAGGGACAGAGCGATCTCAGAAAAAGCCAAGCATCACTGCTGGCCCTGAGTACTAAAAACAATATTTACCAGACACAGCCTGTTGTCCCAGTCCTAAGTCATGTATTAGCAGTGACAAGAATAAGACAAGATAGAGCACAGTACACAGGATGTGTTAGGAGTTTAATCATGCAGTTAAAGGTAAACTCCTTGTTTTTCAACCTTTACCCTCTCTTTGAAGCTTGCTGCTATGATGTATTTTCTCATGCCTGAGATTTCAATAAAGGCCTGGGAGGAACACTGGGAGTGGCTGCACCCTTGTCTATCACCATGGAGGGCTTGCTGGTGTTGGTCTTCCTGGGTCATCACTTCAGTGCAAATGGACTGAGTAGGTGTTACTTCTTTTGCATTGGGTCACACCAACAGCATCCCACATGTTTCAATTAGACTTATAAAATTATAGAACAACCAATGGTCAAAACATTTTTGGTAAAAAACAAAACACAGGTAGTTTTTGACACAAAACATCCCACACATACAGATTCCAGCCTCCTCCTGGAATGCACAATGGGCAACTGATGGGATGCAGAGTCTTTGGGCTAATGATGTCTTTACTCTCAGACTTATGTTAATGGTGATGTTATTCTCTAAAAATGAAAAAACCATTTTTGTATCAACCTTTCTGACCATTGGTTGTGGCCTTCAGAAGAGGACGACCTTTGCTCTAGCAAAGACCCTGGGTTTGACTGGGTAAAGTACATGGCTGTCTACTTTTAGGTGCTGCTGGAGCCCCTTACCAGACCATTCCTGGGTCCTCGGTAAATGTTGCATCTTTGGGGACTTCCTGTGGAGGTTAATTCTCTAGTGGCCAGTCTGGCTTTGAGTCATAGCTTGCAACAGAATGTGTGTTGTTCCAAGAAAGGAATGCCCCTGAGAAAGCTGGCTCTCTGCCACCAAGGCAGGCCCAGAAGCAGGTGACAGCATGAAGCCATCCAATGACAACACCTCACCACCATGCCCACTTGTCTGCCACAAGCCATTAAGAGGCTTTTTATTGCTATTCTTCCTGCTTTGTGAGACGTATTTGCAGAACTAAAGTTAAAAAGAGCAGAGCAAACCATAGCTAATCCGGGACACTATGCTTACCTCTCCACTTTTGTACAGCACCTGTGTGTACAAATCCAGACATATCTGCCTCTTTATTTCCTTAACTCTAGGCTACAGAGTTAGGAAGAACAATACATAATTTGAGCAGTGCCTGTGGCTTAATGAGTAGGGTGCTGGCCCTATATATCAAGGGTGGCGGGTTTGAACCTGGCCCCAGCCAAACAGCAACAAAAAAATAGCCGGGCATTGTGGTGGGCACTGGTAGCTATTCCGGAGGTTGAGGCAAGAGAATCGCCTAAGCCCAAGAGCCAGAGGTTGCTGTGAGCTGTGATGCCATGGCACTCTACCAAGGGTGACAAAGTAAGACTCTGTCTCTAAAACAAAACAAAACAAAACAAAAAAACCCCACATTTCTCTTAATCATATGACCTGAAATCTTTGCAGGTAATCCTTTTATCACTAAAAATGTGAATTACAAAAACCTCTTCTGGGGTCCTTCACCTGGGTTGTCCAAACCACACCTGTCACCATTTCCCTGTTGCCTGCAGTGAACGCACCAAGTAAGAATCCTGGAGCCAATCTGGTGTGCCATCCTCACAAAGCTGGTGAGAGGTCATTCTATCCAGTTGAGGGCAGGGGACCTAAAGACTCCCAACTCAAGCCAATAATTTGATTTAATTATTTTATTATATTGATAGAGTTTTGATATCCTTCCTTTGTTAGAATGATTTTTAAAATATGCTATACCTAATGATACCATTTTGTGTTTAAAATCCTTTAATGGTTTCCCATCATTTTCAGAAGAAAATACAAAGGCCTGGACCTGGGCAATGAGGCTCAAGTATGGTCTGGTCCCTGCTCACCTCTCCCATCTCAACAGAACCTTTTATTTCTTTTAACATTTTAATTATAAGTTGAAAAATTACAGTTGTATATATTTATGAGGTACAAAGTGATGTGAATTATAAATAACAACGTGGAATAATTAAATCAAGCTAATTAACATATCCAGCACCTCAAATATTTATCATATATTCTGAGAGAGGCCTGAGATGTGTAGGAATGAGCCTAACAAAGGACTAGAGGGAAAGATATACTTTAAAGACATGATCACATAAATACGCATTTAATTATAACAAGCATTAATACTGCCTATTAAAAAAATACTACCTATTAATTATTCTGTCTTTTCTGTTTATGGAGGTAGCCTGTTACTGATGCTTTCCTGCCTCAGCAAAGCATTCTTCCTGGGCATTATTTCAGTGTCTTTTTTGCATAGCAACATGCGTGTCTGTGGATTTAACTGTGTTTGGTTACTGAGTGACTCCTAGCAGAACCCCTCAGGGGCCCACTGCAGTGGGGTACTCTCATGAGCCAGCTCCTCCTCTTTGGGGGTGGGGTGGGCATTGAGGTGTTACTTTTCCCCATATGGCGTGTCTGGTGGGTAGGACTCAGATGCACCCTGGTCTCTTGTCTGCAGTCCAGTTCTGCTGGTCTCCTGCTCAGAAGCTGACATTTGAGTGGAAGCCAAGGAACTGCTTGGTCACAAGATGCAAACTGGTCAGTTCCCCAGCTCAGCCTGTCCTTGTACCTGTCCTTTGGCCGCTCCCATGGATGCTCCCTGCTACAAACTGGCCAGATTTCTCTGGACCCATGACAGCACCTTGACAGCTTCAGCTGCCTAACCTCACATCAGATCCCTTAGAAAAAGAGCTCTCTCTGCCTCCTTGGGCAGGCATTCCTTGACCCTTTCAAATGGATGATCGCTGCAGGAAATCAGGCCCTTGGCCCTGTCTCCCATTTTCCTTAATGTCCAGATTTATTACTTTGTTTTTGGGGCTTGGGTTTTAACACATATTTAAGTCCTTAGGTTTCAAAAAAGAAAAAATAAAAGTGTGTTCTCTCTTTTAGAAAGGACAACAGGGAGTGGGGCCGGGTTGGGGTGGGGTAGAGAAACAGCTTACAGTCACTGGCTCCAGATGAGAGGTGGCCAGGATACAATGTCCAGGAGCAGAAAGAGGACATGAGACACATCTTCCATCATGTTTTGCTCTCTCCTGCTGTTGTCACTCTGTGTGGGGCCCAGGCTGGCAAGACTGGTCTGGGTAGACACTCACGCTGAGATCCACACTATTGATTCACTGAGGGCTGTGTGCCAAGTTTCTCTTCTAGCCCATACAAAACTAATCAAATTAATGGATGGGGCTGCTGGTTCTCATCAAGTGCCATTAAAATATAACTCTTTCATGAATAATTCCAAACATTGACTCAAAGCAATTGATTACAAGAACCACGCATTTCAAATGGGAGGAATAATTGATGTTTTCTACATGTAAATAAGCGTCTAAAGAATTCTGGGATACCAGTTGTAAGAGTACAGCTATAATCACAGTTCATTTGAGTTTTAGAGCTTCTGACTTGTGTTTATTTTCCAGTCTTGGCTTTCAGACAATAACACGTAAAGGCCTGAAAACCTGTTCACCCTGTTCAATCCTGCCTGTGGACTCACTATTTTTTCTGGCTTGCAGTTCAGTGCTATGAACTATTGACAAAGTTTGGTAGACTGGAGAGAGTATATTTTCTGCCTTCTAGAAGACTGGCTTCTCAGGATACACAGTTATTGTAACTGCCTACTCAATCAAGCGCAGTCTTTCACCCATGCAAACACATAAGAAGTAATTGAATAGTCAGGTGAGGATATAGGAACGTATCTCAGAATTTAGAACAGCGGACTTCCAACCTCTCCCTGTGATGGGCTGATCTTTGTTTCAACTGTCTCTCATGCTTTGTCCTGGTTTGCCTTTTGGTACCTATCCTGAACTTCCCTTACTTGCTAAGAAGTTCTGTGCATATTTTTCTTACTCATCTGTGATACTCACTTTTATTTGGATTTTTAAAATTCACTATCATTAGGCCTCATTTCTCATTTCAAGTCTAAGAAATGATCCTGCCTCCTTTCTGACTGAAAGAATTTGACCAGCGGAGTTCATTCTCTCCTAACATCCATCATGGAGGGGATGAGAGAATTTGAGAGTATTACATAAACGAGCCAATTCTAACTACATTACTTCACTTAATATATCAGTTGTCCTGATTCAAGTTTTATTGAGACAGAAACTATGATGAAACATAATCAATGTATAATTCCTTCTCCCTACCCCAGGCCATCATAGGCAAGATCAAAGAGTTAATAACCTCATTGGAGGTACAAACTTGTGAACATATAGGAGAAGAAAGTTCTAGACACACTACAATAGCTGAAAGGTCATATAGGATCACAATGAAGGAGCCGTTATTTTATGTTAGAAGGTAAAAAAGACTTAACAAAATATGACATAAGGTGATCCTCTAGGTCATGTCGGGAAAGGCAAAACTCTACAAAAGCAGAGTTGGGTGGTACAGGGCTCCAACAGGATACCTGTCAGGAGTTCAACATGGCTGGATGACTAGAACTCACTGGACAGGGGAGAGAAAACAGGAGAAGCAGGCAGAGTCTTGAGTGCCAGACAGAAAGCCGGCTTTTATTAGTGATTCTAGAATTGATGTTTGTAAGAGAGGCACCTATGAAACTTTAAAACTCAGCTCAACCCAGACTCACTAAATTAGAACTTCCAGGTGTGAGACATGGCTAGATGTGTTTTTTTTTTTAAATGTTCCTCGGACCAGAAAGTCCCCAAACTTATTCCCTAAGCATTGTGGGAACAGTGCTGAACAGTCCTTCTTAGCATCCCTTGAAGTCAGGAAGAGCTTGTAACTGGGTTCCAGCCAATGGAATGCAAGAAGTGACGCACACCACTTCCAGAACCATTCCTGAAACTTCCCACAGGTTCTTTTGCTCTTTTCTCACCAGCCAGCTGGGTATACAGAACACTCCAAGACTTTAGATGGTCAAGGAGTCACTTGTTTGAATATGAATCCCTGAGTCACTGCAGGGAAGGCTGCCTAGTAAACACCCAGTTCTGTTGAATTATGAGTGAAAAACAGATCTCCATTGTCAAACCACTCCAGTTGTGTACAATTCTATTAAAAACCATTGCTGGGCAATAAATGGTCACTGAAAGAATGATGCGGTATGATCAAATTTCTACTTCGGAAGGATGGTTCTGATAGAAATGTGGAGAATGGATCACACTGGGGAAGATGAGAGTTGGGAAGAGTAATTAAGATCAACTGCACTTATCCTAGGAGGAGATGATGAAATCTCTGCATGACAGTGCTGACAATGACACAGGGTAGGACACTGGACCAACTGCAGAGGACACAAAGTAAATAAAACCTATTCATTCTGGAGACCAGGTGGATACCTGAATGACAGAGCCTCTCAGTTTTCTAGCGAACTTGAAGCTCTAAATGTTGCACCTCAAATTCAAGTACGTTATAATTTGTTTAAAGATAATTTTATAAAAAATATAAAGGTAATTTCATGGTCATCAAGTCTGAATAGTAATTGTCAGAATGTTCTTTCCTGATTTGAGTTGATGTGGTCTTCCTGTTATCTTACATATTTTATTTCAGAAAAGAGTAACTGTTTTTAATACAGATCTTTTCTAGTGTGGTTAGGTTGAAGTCAAGTGGACTATCCAGATTAAATGGTGTATTCAGGGAAAATAAGTTTATAAGATGAATGGAAAACTATGATACTGCCTTAAAACCTTATTCTATAAAGCACTGTGGTTTCCCTGAAGTGCTGCCTTAATTCCATGGCAGGAGCTCACCACTAAGGCTGAGCTCTTTTTAAAAGGCAAGGCCGGAGCAACACCCTGGTTCAGAAGTGGCTACTGTGACTGCATCCAAACACAGCCAGGAAGATCCCTAGATGCACGGGCACAGGTGTCTGTCGACGCTCTTTAGATGCTGAAGACACAAGCACTTTCTCTTCAGGATTTATGAAAGGCGATGGATTACTGACAAGATGAGAACATCCCGATAAGAGAAGCTGGTAAAGCAATCACAAAAGGAAGGAAATAATTTTAGAACTCTAGAGCCTAGGAATCCTCGAGGAATAAGTTTGGCCCAGCGGCTCCAAAGGATTATAACCATTGATTTCAGACAATATAGCCACTTGCTTTAAACTAGGGAATCTGAACGTCAGTTAAAAGTGAAAAGGGATTACAGTGCAGCTTGTCGAGTTCAAAACAACAACAGAGACAGAAAATTGGGAGCACACGGCAGCATCAACTTGGAATAAGATGGGGGGAGGGAAGAAAAAAGACAGTGAAAGCTGGGTGCTGTAGGGGACTGAAGCTTGTACCTGTGTTACTCACATCTGCATGATGGGCCACAGTTTGCTAAACGCCTTCCCATACAGTATGGTCTTATTGGGTCCTCTTCAAAACCCTGTGAGGTATTCCCATTTGAGGGTTAAGAAAAAGGCTTGTCATGCTCAAGGTATCACATCTTGACACCTTGATGACTGTCCCTAACAAAATCAAATATTGTAACCTGGTTCTTTGTAGCCTCACATCAAAAGAAAAAAGAATAGCTTTAGATTTATAGACATTTTCTGAGGACAGTGTGGAGAATTCTGTCTGCCCCACGCCCAATCCCCTCTTTTATCAATACTTTACATTAGACTGTACATTTGTCACAATTAATAAATCACCACTGATGTGAAAACAAGTTTTAAAAATAATAAATTTTTACATGTTGCTTCAAAGTATTGTTTCTAGAGCCCATATTCAAATCATGCTTCCTAGATCTGGCCACCAGCTAATCACTTCTAGTCTTGTCTGAATATTCATAACCACCTACTCTTCTCACATTTTCCTAGGGGTGTGTTCAAAACATGCAGCGTTCCGGGACAGGAAAGTGAAATCATAAAAGAAGCCGTTTCCAACGCTAGATATTGTATTGGGAAAATCTGTGTTGTGGTTTTTGTAAATCAAAACACTTGGCAATGAACCGACTGCATCTGCCATTTAATTCAACCTTGTCTGTTTCAATCTTATGCTTTAATTACACCCCGGCAGCTGTTAGAAATGAATATTTACCTTAGGTTCGTGAGAGATAAGACTTGCTGGAAGGAAGTCCCTTCTGGTTTTATTCCTGTTCCTCAGGTTATCCTTACCAAAGATCCTGTCTACAGAGAGATTCTAGTTGTGTGGGATGTTAAGGAATGATTGTAATGGAAAATTAGAAGATTTGGGAACCACATAAACATGGATTCAGATCTTAAGTCTTCATTTGGTGAGTGCTGTGGCTTCAATATTTAACCCCTCCAAACCTTTTGTGGAAACATGATCCCTGATGTTGGAGACAGGGCCTTATGGGAGGGGTTTGGTCATGTATGGTGAAAACAGAGTATAGTGAGATTATTATGCTTACCTTCAACAGTTAATGTATTCTGTGGAATAATTTATTTCTGCATTGGAAATACTCAAAACGGGAGTATTGTTAATATGAGGATGGTATTATTATTGTCGTTATTATTTATTTATTTATTTATTACAGTATTACACTGCATTATTATTACCACATACGATCCACTAAAGTATTGTTGTTATTACTATTCGGTATTATTTTTATTATTGTACATTTATCATTCATCAGGGATCCTAGTACATTCAAATGATAGTATTATTAATATGAGGATTACACAACAATCTGGATAGAGTGAAAACATTTGTAAGGGCAAGAGCATCTTTCAATTAGTTCTGTTACTGTAATTCTCAATTATAAATCATAGCAGTCCTTCTCAATAAGGTAAGTCAGTCCTTTAAAAGCCCAGCGGTTCAATTACTGGGTGTTAAAGAACTTAAGACCTTCGAAGAATCACATCAGAGGAGAGAGGAAAGGAACACACCTGTGAAATATTATATGTGTTTTACATGCACTGAATTAAAAGAACTGATGCCTCATCCTAAGTCAAAATACTGTCAATGGTATTTCATAGATACCAAATTCATAATAATAGTTTTCAATTTTGTTTCTCACTAAAATTTTCCAGAATCCCTCTCTATTGCACAGCGCTTGTGAGATAGTCTATCTGTTTACAAGATGTCAGCTTTTATACGCTGGTGATATACTTAGAAGCCAGCTCTGATCCGTAGCCATTCTTCTATCAAGTCTTTCTGAATTAAGTGTTGATTTTTGTTTTTCTCTTCCCCTGTTGCCCACTTCTCCTTCCCCAGCCTCTGCAATTTTTTTTCACAGGTGCCATTTCTCCTCTTCCATGTCTCACTCCGCTCTTTGGGGGCAGACAGAGTACCTTTAACCCTGGAATGTTTAAGGAACCAACTGAGCCACCAACTGTTATGTATTATAATAACCTCCACTATGGTAAACATAGATTTTTTTTTTAATGTTCCCCCCCAACTGACACATAAGACTCAGGTCGATGTTCCTTTTACAGGACCCTCGATCCCTTACCTGTAATGTTATAGCCTATTCATAGTAAAATCGCTGTTCTTATTTCTAAGATTTCATCACATAGCAACTCTACTTGTTCATCACTACCTGCTTCTCTCATTTCATTATAAATATCCACCTCTTTTTTCTAGTTAACTTCAACAAGAATGACTTGTAAACTTTAAGTACTACGCCTTAACTTCTCTAGTTGTCCCACGAGGATATAGCTCTAGTCCAGTCTAAGTGGTAGTAAGCCAAACACTGATGGGCTTGGTTCTCTTGTATATATGGGTTCCCATGACTTATAGCCCTAGGCACACAGATATGTCTAAATGTTTAAATAGGGATAAATGAGGAAAGTGCCTGTTTATTTGCTGTGGAACTAATTGAGTTGTTCTTGCTGACTAATAGGTCAGAGTTGGGTTCCGAGAGACAAAGCAAGGGCCAATCAGGCCAAATAGAGTTGTGAGCCAGGTCACTGGCTCAGAGGGAACAGCCAATGAAAGCACCAATCCAGTTTATGGTTGCCTGACCAAGAGTTTAAATTTAAACTAGAGATCAGTATATTCTTAGGTATTTTCTTTGTTGCTACTGTGAAAGGTATTGTGTCTTTGATTGGATTCCCAGCTTGACTGTTAATTGGTATATTTGAAAGCTACTGATTTGTGTACATTGATTTTGTAACCTGAGACTTTGATGAATTTATTTATCAATTTGAGGAGTCTCTTAGTTGAATCTTTGGGGTTTTCTGGTTATAAGATTATATCATCAGCAAAGAGAAATAGTTTGATCTCTTCTTTCCTCATTTGGACCCCCCTGGATTTACTTCTCTTGCTTAATTACTCTGCTGAAAACTTCTAGCCCTATTCTGAAAAGCAAACAAACAACAACAACAACAACAACAAAACACTACCACCACCAAGAAAATGGGGATCAGTTCAGCACAGATACATGATAAGCAATTCAGGTTAGTGAGATCCTGGCTGAATGTCCGATCCAGTTGGCAACAAGAGCTTTCGGTTATAGGGACAGCCAAAAGTAATTTATTAGCATTGTATCTCTCATGTTTCATGCTGAAATTTTGTTGATGACCAAATAATATAACAGAATTGCTTCTGGAACCCAGTGGTGAGACAGAATGTCGTGACCCCCACCTTCAAATCCGAGTGTCTGCTGACTTCCTCCCACTGCACCATCAGTCAGAATGTCAGCTTCTGGGTGCTACTTGTTCTGAAATCTGAGGCTATAAAAATAAAAGATGTTTCTGCCTGATTGACTCTTAGGGCCAATGGAGAAGAAATAATTCTTAACATTGTTAACGTTTCTCTTAGATGTACTAAAAAATAATGGTAACATGATGAGAGCCACCATGGGGAGCAACGGGGTAACTTACTATGATTATGCAATACAAATGGGCATGTGGGGAGGAGATTTATGTCTAAGTGTGTATTATCAGCCATAAACTCATAGTGTTTACTTAATTTTCTATTTAAACTGCTAATGAAGTACTCTATAAATGTAGGATACTAAAATTGGATCAAATTAGCACAAATTCTGCACTGCCTGGAATAAAATATTGTAATTATTGAACAGTAGAAATATAATTATTTATAGTCCTTAATCATCACTATAATTAAGACATCACATTTGTTAAACCTTCTTTAGAATGCGTTTAGTGATTTTTTAAATCTTTTTTCTAACTCTTCGATTTCTAAGTTTGTTACACTTTATTATTTTCTGTTAGTACGCCAAAAGGTTTGGTATTCAGAAAGCTCTGTAGAGCTCCTTGGGCAAGGATCCAAGACTAAACATGAATGGTTTTGATTTTCACTTTGATTTTATTTTATTTCACCATCTCTACTTGGTATAAATGCAATATCCTCAGGGGGTAGCAAAAGAAGAAACAGGATCCATGTGTTGATTAAAAAAGTCGATATCAGTATTTAAAATTGAACAGTAGAAGCCTTAGAAGGCTGAAATCTTATTTGACCGTTACGATGTCATCCATCCCTGCAAGGTGGGGATTCCATTTGGGACTCAATTTATAGAAATTAAATACCTAGTAGTTAATAGTCAGTTTCTCTAGCTAATCCCTAAAAACACGTATGTGTGATGCCGTAGGTTTGCTATTTTTTCCTTACTTCTGTTAGTTCGATTCTCTCATTAAAATATTTTCCCCTTAATACCACATGAAAATTTTCAAATAATATTTTTATGAGGAATTCATACTGATAATAAATGTGTACTTTCTAGATCAGCGTTTTTTTCATTCTATAAGACGATGACTTTCAGAATCAATAAAAAATACGGTGCCAGGTGGCATTATTTACTTGTCCCAGAGCTGAAAGCTGTCTGTCCTAGGATTTGAACATTTAGTAGTGACCACCATTGCGAAGGGATGAGAGGGAGAGATTCTCTGGATAGTACGGTCAATGGTCACTACCGCGAGCCTGATCTCTGTGTTTTTTGTGTTAAAGATGTTTATGATTCTACTAGCAAAGCTATTAAAGGTAGAAGGAACAGCAGGGGCATGGTTCCAACTGCTTAGTAAACAATTGTAGAAAGATGTTTATTAAAGCTGGCTCTCAAGTGACAGATAAATGCATCGTTCTATTATGCATGCTAGGCTGCAAGCTTAAAAGCAGATAGATCAAAACAAGAGAGATTTAAAAAATCATAAAGACAAAATGCAGCTCTGTCAGTATGTGACAGCAAAATAATTTTGCCTTAAAAGTGATCCCCCTCAACTCCCTCAAGAAACATAACCATAATTTATGGAATAAAATTAACAGCGAGTTGGTAGTGTTCTATTTTCCTTAACTTGCCTGGCATCCAGCTTTAAAAACCCCATTTAAATGGACTCCTATCAAGCTAAGATGCAATTGAATGCCCTAAACAAAAAGTACAGTACATAATTACTAATGTAGAATTCTTATTTATTTATGTGCAACACTTAGTTCTTTAAAAAAAAAAGTACACACACGCACAAAAAACACTAAACAGATTTTTTCATGCACAGCCTTGCACCCTGACAAGGTTCTCCTGTGTGACTGTAGAGACGTTCCCTTGTTCAGGGTTGGCACGTGTTTTTCAATTTTCACCATCCAGAGCCGTATTTGCAGAAAGATGTACAAATATTGTCGATGGGGGGCTGTGCGACTCTCACATGATTAAATTTCAGTTCCTCGGTTGTCTGGGGTTTTGTGTAAATGCCAGTAAATTTGAGAGTTCACCCAACTGTGCCTCTTAACCTTTGTTCCCAAAGGTGAAGGGCAGGATTTTTAATCAAGTAGCAATTTATCCTTAATTAGGAAAACATAATTAGGTATTATCACCTAATTGCAATTACTAGCTACAGAAAGTCACATTTCATGAGTAGTGACCTGTGTTGGGCTGTAGTTCTGCTATCACTGAATTTTGCATCTTTATTTGTGTTTGGCAGACAGCCAATAAATATTAAAAGGTAATCACCATGTTTTGCTGCAGTCCAGCTGTCAAAGTCACCAACTCTGCTGCTGAATAAGGAACGAGGAAATTCTGACTCACACCTTAGCTCTGGTTCCTGCTTAGTCCTCAAGTGTAAATGAAAATAATTGTATATCACAAAAACAACACAAAACAAAAACACCTTAACCCAGGGTAAATAGGTGATAGAACTGTTCCACACTTCATGTCTGGTACAGTAAAAAGTTTAATGTCTCAAGGCACCACTATGGTTGAACATCAGATACATGGGTAATCAGCTTGTCTACTATGCTGTAAGTCAGTAAATAGCTTGTGCAACTGTGGAAAGCATCTCTAGGGGACTGGTAAGTATACAGTAGGCACGTGTATTATAATACAAATAGAAAACAATGAGTCCTAGAAAAAAGCATGTTGAGCACCGTGTGGCATCGTTTGTATCTCTTTACCTAACGCTACGTAAACCTTACATTTACAAAAGGAAAGACTAACTTTAAAGGTACACTCGGAGTTGCTTTTTGTGCTCTCTCCAAGGAAGTGGATCTAGTTCGTGGGGGGACAATTAGAAATCGTTGGGTCTTGCTCGGCCTCTGTTGTGCCCATAGATTCATTCAAGTGTGAGCTCAGGTTTTCCGAGGTGAGGTGGGAAGACTTGTAGACGATCTCGTTGAAGTCGGACCTGATGCAGACCAAAGCAGGGTCATTCAGGGGGTCCTCCACGGAGGCCTGCGTGTTCTCTCGGGTGATTCCCATGTCTTTGCTGTGTTCCGATGGGGATTTTCTCTGCATGCGGGTGTAAGTTTTGTCTTGATTCTCCATGCCTTGCTCATTTTTCAGAAACCGTCCAAAGAACCAGATGAAGAATCCAAACCACACAAAGGCTATCAGACTTGGGACAAAAGCCAGACACTTGATGTCCAGGCTAGCCCCTATGAACCTGCTGTGTAAGAACAGGTCTCCCTCAACATACGTCTTATTCGTCCGAGGGTTAGTGTGATTGGACCTCCATTCCCAGGAGAGTGTGGTTCTGTTCAAGTCCTTTAAACTTTCCGAGTCTTTCACTGTATATATCTTCTGTCCTGGGCCAATATACTGCCCATATTCATGAGGTTTATAGAATATCTGGTTCTTCCACATATTAAGATCCAAAATCAAGACAAGAAAGATAATTCCATAGTTAAACCATTTGCCTGCATCAAAAAAGAAATACTGCATTAATCAAAGGGCCATAAAATTGCAATAGGGTTTTCTACAATAAAATGAAGATAATGGCATAATAGAATAAACTGTTAATGTTTTAGACCTGTTAACAATTAAGGTTTTGAGAGTGCTATGCATCTATTAAGTGAATTGGAAAAGGAAATTTACTAAATGGATTCTGGGCATATGAAAATGCAACTGCAAGTCCCCAAGCCAGTAATTTACAGTATTTATACTAACAAGATTAAACCTCCTTGTTTCGTATGCACCACAGCTATACTCAAATTTGGTTCCATGTAGGTTATTCTCTAGAACATTTCAATTAACATTAAAAAAAATGAGTCTAATGAAATTCTAAGAAAAGTCCAATATATGATTGAACATCTTTTACAGTTTTATAATTATGTCTGGGCAAGAAATAAATCATTTTGCAATGCAAGCACAGCAGTATATCAATTGAATTCACATTGCTGTTGTAGGTGACCTGTTGATTAAACCATTAGTTGATGTGATTCAGATCAATAATCCTTGAGCATTCATTTCAGGACTTCAAAAACAAGTGCATCAAATTCTCATTGAACAGAATGCATTTATCGGACATATTAAATATAACCAAAGCTATTGAACTGGATGAGAAGACATGATTTGGAGAGATTGTAACCACTATGATTTCTTTGTAAAATTTGAAATGTTATATAAATAACACATTGTTCGGTGATATATCATCAAGCAATATCTTTTCATATGCAAATGAAAGGATGTGGAAAAACTTTCAAGGAATACTAGTTTCCATTATGATTTTTATTATAATCTATTGCCAGTTTTACAGTAGCATGTACGTTATAGACATACAGTTACACCTAACTCATAGGTTCATTGTGACAAGTGAGGTGAGTTATGTAACAGGTTCTGGAAGCTTAGTTATAATGATTTTATGTAGAATTCAAAATTATTTTCTCTTGTATTTGAAAATAACTGTGTTCAACAATATCAGGTAATAGCTTCGTATGATTATGCATTTTGTGACACACAGTCTAACAGAATATATAGCTACATTAAAATATAAATGCGAGGAGGTTAGGAAAATATTTTATCCATTACATATGTTTACCTCCCCATTAAATGTAAAGTTAAAGTGTTTTAATCCTGGCTTGAAAATTTACTAGCTGTATAATCTTGGGCCAGTTGTTTAAATTTGCTAAAGCCCAGTTTCTTTACATGCAGAAAACAATAGCATTTATTAGTTCTTGGCATTTCACAAGATTATCAGGTGCTACGCCCAGTGCCTGGTACATGGTAGTGTCTCAGTAGTTATTATCATCCTCAAAGCCTTGCCTAACCCATGATAATTTCTTCATTTGCATGAGAAGGTGCAACTTGCTCTCTCTCTATGAAAAGAATTTATGTAAACTATATGAAAGGAAATTATAACTCTGCCCGTCCTGAAACCATTCAGCTATATAGACTTTATAATATTGTTAATCAAAGCTCCTGCCTGAGTGATTTTTGTTTTTGCATACATCAACTAGAAAGTAACTCGGAACATTTGGAGTGTTGTTTCCAGATATGATTTATTTATAATATCTGGCCCAGTTAAATTCAAATCACCCCTTCGGTCTTCAAACTAAAGCAGGTTCATACTAAGAATAAACCACACCGGACTCTTTGTGGGATACATTGTTAGATGCTGAAGACGTGTTTCTCTCTTCCAGAAAGGAATTCATCCTCCTGTTAGGAAAGCAGGACAGGAGACATCGACAGACAGACCATAATCAATGAGGCCACTATGTCAGAGGTGCCAAGTGAGTGACACAAACCATAAATGTTGGGAAGATGGTATAAAACAAAGGCAATTTCTACAGAAAAGATTTTGAAATAAGCAGCAATTTATGTAGTCCTTGAAGGAAAAGCAGTACAGAAAACAATCTGGAAAATTCTGTTTTTTGTTTTTTTTTTCAGTCAATGCTTTTATCATGCTGCTGACAGAACAGCACACAGAAAAAAAATGAGATGATGTTGAAGAGAGGATGAAGGAAGAGAAAAGGAAAAGAAAGGAGAATATTAGAGAGAAATGAAGGCCAGAAGGGGGTGAGAGAAAGGTAAAATGCAGAAGCTTAGCGATTCCCATCCAGGATGAAAGAGGCCCTCATCACGGTTCCCAGGACAGAAAGCAAGCTGAAGGGGCCTCGGATTCTTTGTGGTGGGAGCCGCGTACTTGTTCTGGGGCTCTAAACTCCATGTCTTCCAAGGCCAGACTAGATGACCGGGGAAGAGTCCTGAATGAAGCCTGCACACCGGCCCCCACCTTGCTCACAGAGACCCCCCTGGAAACCAGTACCCAGTACTTCTCTCTAGGTCTTTTGTTAATTAAGTTCATGAATGGAGCAGTCCCTCAGGAAGGGCTCGCCCTGTCCAAGGTGACAGGGTATCAGAACCTGGAGACAGACACATGGCAGAATCACACAGGGGGCGGGGGGAGAACCCTCGCAGAGCTTGGAGAAGAGCGCTCGGGGCAGAAAAAGGTGCTCAGGGAGTGTTACAGAAAGAAACCCCAGGGAAATGGCAGGACGAGAGTGGAAGTGAACGGACACAGAGGGGACCGGGAGAGGAGCCTGAGGAGGGCAGGGGTCGTCTCCCGGGCTGGGAAGGTATTTTTCTACCTGACTGCCGGCTCAGCTCGACCACTAAACTAAGTATTCAGGCGGGTGGAGGAGGAGCGAGTGGAAACTGTGCTGCCCAGCTTCCCTCGGTGGGAATCGGCCACCCTCCACCAGGACCTCGCCAGTGTGAGGGGGCGGCCACCGGAGGACGGAAGCTCCAGGTGGAAATCGGCAGGTGGCGGCCGCTTCCTAATGCTAAACCGGAATTACGTGACCTTGGGTGACCTCCCCAACCTCTCTAGACCACAAGTACTTTATTTTCAAATTGAGGAAGGTGAAGGAGACGGCTTCCCGGTCTGTGATCCTGCTCTCCTCCCCCAAATCCTTCTAGGTCGCTGTGTGCAGAATCCAATTTTTTTATTCTGTGAAATGGAGAATAATACCAGTGTAACTACTTCAGAGGATTATTTGTGAAGATCAAATGAAAGGCTCTATTTGAAAGTTCCCTGAGATATATTAAGTTTGCCAAAAATGTAGGATGTCATTATTTCTCCTTTTCTCTGCTTCTTCAATCCAGATAACATGGGGTTTGGGTGCTAGACTAGAGGCAGGAGGGGCGTACAGAGCCTCTAAAAAAGATATGTTCTAAGGGTGAGTCGTTTTCTCAATTTGGATAGAACAGCATCAATAACTGAATACCAATCGCAATGGGCAGATAACATGGGAACCGTTATCCCAGAGGACCCAAGGTTTAGCTTCCGGCCAGTGTGCTTTACTTAACATGTTAAAAATCCTTAGCAATTGGCGGTTTGTCTATGGCTTGCAGTAGTATTGGCTTTGAGAACATATGTTTTATATTAATATATATTAATTTTGAGGCTAAAGATCATGGGATAAACATCCCTCACAGTTTGTCCCCTGTGAGGGTAATATTTAATGAGGAATCCTTTTAACATTAGCTGTCCCAGGATTCTATAAACTCCCACAAAGAAAAAAGATAACATTTCCATTGTGGGGGGTGGGGGGAAGAGCATGGGGAGAGGGTGGGGCAAGGCAGGCTGCTTGTTGATATCAATTTCCTTTTTTTTTTTTTTTTTTTGGGTTCCTGTGGATGTAACAGTGTCTTTCCCTAACTCACCCAGAACATTGAGCTGCCAAAAATCTAGAAAAAAAATGGCCCTTCTTCCTACTTTTGCTGATTTGTTCTGGCCACCTGTCTGTCGTGGCCTCTGGCTCATTTACCTGTTTGTACAGGGGAAATATGTTCATCTTTCTCTATCATCCACCCTCCCCTTTTCCCACACTGTAGTTTTGTTACCTCGGTAATGTTTTCTCCACTTTAAAGATTTTTTTTTTTTTTTGCCCTGTGAATAGTGGCAAAGCAGAAGCCCACGTCAGACAGGGGAACCCAACCTCTGCGTTCTTGTCTATAAAGTGAGGGAGTTGAACTGCATATCCTTAAAATTTCTTCCCAGCCCCGAAAGGCTTTCTGATCTGAGTCAGTGAAATAAACATTTCCGAACCGTAATGTTTTATGATAGGCCAGGAAATCTTCCCAGTCAGCAAATAAGATGAAATATACAATTTTCAGCAAGAAAAAAGGTTTCTTAAAAAAACTGCACATGCTGAGAAACACTGTTTACCATGAAAAACAATCCGAGTCTCTGAAATGACCCACACAGAAAGGACATTAGACGCAGAAAGAAAAGACTAGAAAGGCTCCTGTCGTCACTTTCCCAAGTGTGTTGTTGGGAATATCCAGTCAACAGTAACCAGAGGTCTGGCATCCGTCATTCATCATGCCAGGGCATTTGCATTCCCCTGTTGTTTCAACTACACAGCAGAATGTAAATCAGCAAGGAGGGAGGGTGAGAATCTATACATTGTTTCCATTAATCTCCTTGTTGAAATAGCTCCCTGGCTCCTTTAATGAGAAATCGCCGCATGGTGTGGGTGGGATTACCCTTTCTTGTTTTTTGTGCCTTTAATGAATCTTACTGGTTGTCAGAAATGATATGATAATGGAAATGTTATCTTTTTCCTTTGTGGGAGTTTCTAGAACCCTGGAACAGCTAATTTGAAAAAGGATTCTTCATTAAATATTACCCTCACTTAATGTAGCAAGCAAATGACAACAATTTGGGGGAAAGTGTTATTTTTTTCAACTTAGAAAAAGTACTATACCTATAAATATTTTCACCATATCCTGAAACTTTCCTGATCCAAATATGTAATTATTTTATTTTTAACCTTTTACTCAGCAGGGTTGCCAGCTGCCTTGTGGCTGACCTGAGCTGTGGGTATCTCTGTACCAAGGAGAAGCCTTTCCTTGGCCAGACTTTGACCTTTGGTGCAGGTGTGTGAAACAGTCATATGACACAAAGTCATTTACATCATCTCAGCATGAAACCATGGCCCAGAAGATGAATGTTGGAAAAATAAAAATTTTTAAATTTTATTTGGAATTTTCTGTATCTGTCATTGTGGTCACATCCAATGTCCTCTCATACCTGACCGGAGCAGTGACAGCCCAGCTCACGGAGACAGCATCCCTTCCTCTCCCTCCCTAGCTAATTTAGAGATATTTAGAAACCACAGTAAGTGTGTGGGTCACAAGGAGACCATTTAGCCAGTTGAAAACACTGACTTACTAATTTATGTATTAGTGATAGTTATTTAAGTCAGCAAAGTATCTTCTTAAGATTTCAAAGCAAGTTAATGCAGCTCCTCAAGCTGCCTCTCCTGTTATTCTTACCTCCTAAGTGGGAGACTGTTCCTTCTGGAAACCACCTTATATGATGAGTAAAGAGGGCAAGCAGCTGTCCTGAGTCAAGAGACCATCAGAGTGTGACCTTCCCAATTGGGAACTGTGTCCTGTTCATTTCTGTGTTCCCAAGATCCTAGTGTAGTTTTTAACACATGGTAACTTTGAACATGTCTGTTAACCAACTTGTAAACTCTGAGACAAGGTGCCCAGAAAAATAGCAGGTGAAGCTGTAGTGTTTCAAGTCACAAGCATGTGTCACTATCATGGGATGAATTCCAGAATCAAAATAAAACTGGGGATAACCTGAAAACTGGGGAAACGCAAGATAGTCACGTCTCAAAGACTATGATTAATTATATGTTTCAAATTTTTCCTCCAGCTGTGAAGATAATTCCTGAAGGGCATGTGAGTTCTATTACAAAAATGCTCTTACACGTGTGAATGAAGACAGGACACCTCCGTGTGGGTAGAGCAGAAGCTCAGGGCCACCAAACACTGACATGCTACAGGCAGAGAAACTGTGGGCCTAAAGAAGAGTGTTGGACAAAGAAAATTACTGCTTCCTATAGGAGAAAACTTCGTTAACGCTTAGAAATATACAAATACACTGAAAATGGAAATTACTTCATGGGAGGCTTGGAAACATTCTCAACTGAGACAGTAGCAAGAGGTCTTTGTGCACTTTAGATGAATTCATGATCCCGTGGACAGGACGCATCCTATTTCCCTATAACAAGTGCCTTGCAAATTTAGTCGGACAGAATATTCTGCTAGATGGACCAGAGGCTCTGCCCTTACCCAGCACTCCTCGGGATCTGATTGACACAGGAGAGGTCTTTTAAAATAAACAAAAACCAAAAAAAATAATCTCGGGCATTCATTTGCCAGCAATCGCACACCTATGAAACTAAAATGAAGGGTTTTATTCATTCTTTCCCAAATCCTTGCAATTACAAGGCACCTGTGCCCTTGCAGCATTCAGGAAACTGAAACGGAACACAGACAGACACCAGCTTGTTTACTTCCATATTTTTCATTTTTTGCCGAAAGGGTTCCCCTGGGCATCTCAGTGCCACCAGCGACTTCTCTTCTCCAGGCTGCACAGGCCCTCCTTCTGGCCTTTTGCCCAACCCCCTCCTAATTTACTCAGATGATGGCCACCAATGGGGCACTTCTTTTGTCTGGCTGGGATGACAGATGGCAGAGCCTCCTTCGAGATCGGCATTAATAGGGCTCAGAGGAGCTTCCCAGACTGAATTGAGAGGCCATTCCTCTCTCGCCTCCAGAGACTCCATGCATCAAATTTTGAATCCATCTCTTCACTCACCTCATAGGTAAAAGGGAAGAGGGCAGAGGAGATAATTACACAGTCGCTTTTAGCATTTACTTTTAGGAGAGGAACAATGGACTTGGACTAAAAGGACTGATGTGACTTAATCACTGACTGTTTATCCCTTTTGTTACCTAAGTCAAAATTCCAAGAAAAAAAAGATATATATTTTAAAACACCCTTGGACAGAGCTGATTTATTTTTATAAGCTGTAACCCAGCTTATAAAATGAAAGCTCATACAGACTGCAGCTAACCATCTGTCAAGGGGGATCCAGATGAGCTAAACAGATGCAACAATTCAAGCTATTTCTGACACTCATAAATAAAACTGGCTTGGCATCAGGATTAAAAAATACTCAAATTCTAAATGCTTTTAAAATGTCAATGGGAACTCGTCAGTGTCAGATAACCCTCTTTGCACAGAGCATTTCACTGGGAGAGGGAGTTTTTCATTCTTCTTCTTCTGGAGGGCTCAGGACAGGGGCTAACAGCAGAGAACTGGGAAGAGGACTCTCCCTCAGGCTGCCCAGTGAGAAGCAGCACAAACTCTGGACTGATGAATGGAAAAACTTTCAGTGAAAAATAGCGAAAGCTTATCAAATGCTTGCTACGTGGCAGGCAGTTTTTAAGTGGCTTGCTCGTATCAATTAATTCTCATAACAACCTGTGGGATCAATACCATTGCTATTTCCATTTCCTAGATGAGAAACTGAGCCTTTGAGAAGTTAAGGACCTCGATGAGGGCCACACCACCCACAAGCTGCAGAGCGAGTCCCTGCACCGACCCTTTATGTTCCATTGCGTCTGTCTGCACTGAGTATTTTTTTTTTTTTTAGATCAAAGTGATATGCTGGTTTGGGGCCAGGGTGGAGCCACTCCGTCTCTAGAGACCATGTCCAGATTCTTCTAGTGAAGGATAAACAAGGCAAAGAAAGCAACAGAGGGAGCTGTCTGTCTTCATAAAAAAAGAAGCAAAGGGCAGCGCCTGTGGTTCAAAGGTATAGCGCGCCAGCCCCATATGCTGGAGGTGGTGGGTTCAAACCCGGACCGGTCAGAAACTGCAAAAAAAAAAAAAGAAACAGAGCTTGCAGGAGCTGATCAACAAATTAGTATCTATCTGGAAATTTGTAGGCTATCAACTCCTGAGAGCGTTCAACAGTGCAATGTGAAATATAGTGTTTTTGAAATTTTACCTAGGTTTCCCCAGAAACAATTTTCTGACAGTGTATCAGACAGCAGCTCCCTCTTTTGCTGGGGTTCTGCAGAGTCCCTCCTGTTCCTGGCTCCAGCTTCCTCTGTGGTCACCTAGACCCGCACCTTTCCCCAATGACAGGCACTTCATGGGCACAGAAGCCACTGTGCAGTCTCACGGTCTACCGCGGCACTGCCTCTGTGGGTCTCAGCTCTGAGGGTTACAGTCTTTGAAGGACTCTGCCATCACCTTTCTTACCGGGGCCTCCCTCCTACTGACCTTGCATTCCGCCCCTTGGCTTTGATTTTACCAGTTGCATATGAGAATAATTAAAGCTGAGATGAGAGGAATTCTGTCTGTAGAGACTATTTCTCAGCAGCAGTGTTTTTAAGGCGTGGTCCTCTGGCTGTCCGCACAGGTTATCACTTGCCACAGTGGTTCCTTGCCCTGCCCCCCACCTCGGGCATCAGATTCTGAGTGTGTGGCTGATGGAGGTGACAGTTTAATAAGCTCTCCAGGTGATTCCAATACACAGTAACGTTTATACCCATGGGAGGATCTACAGGGTTTTATGCTTAATAACCCAAGTGATGACCTCTGATTATCAAGGAAAACATTGACGTCATCACAAAAAGAAAAAAGAAGGAGAATTTTTTTTTTTTTTTTGAGACGGAGCCTCAAGCTATCCCCCTGGGTAGAGTGCCATGGCATCACAGCTCATAGCAACCTCCAACTCTTGGGCTCAAGCGAGTCTCCTGCCTCCGCCTCCCAAGCAGCTGGAACCACAGGCGTCCACCATAATGCCCTGCCATTTTTTGGTTGCAGCCATCATTGTTGTTTGGCGGGCCTGGGCTGGGGATTCAAACCTGCCACCTTAGGTGTACGTGGCTGGTGCCTTAGCCGATTGAGCCACAGGCGCCGAGCCAAGAAGGAGAATTTTGAGAAACTGATCAGCAAGTCAGAGTTCTGGGTTCTCATGAAAGTTTGTAGGCTGCTAACTGCTGAGAAGATTAAAGTGCCATACGAAGCACAGTATTTTGGGATTTTTACTCAGGTTTCCCCAGAAACAACTGGCTGACAAAGAGTATAAAGCCCTTCACAGGAGATCAGCTGCTACTTCGCAGTGGCCTCAGCAACCTCTTCAGCCAATTACCAGAACAGAGAGAGTAAAAGAAACCAAACACAAAGAGGGGGGGAACATTCAGACAGCGCTGGCCTCCCAATCTGCAGGCATTTCCCAGCAATTCTTTCCATGGATCTGTGGCTGCACTTGAACAAACTGTATTTACTGAAAATGGGATTTAATTTGTTGATGGTGGAGCCCTTCACCCCCAAACCCTCACCTACTCTATTTTATTTTGAATTTTAAACTCCAGCATCCTCCTTAAAGGATTCAGTAGGTGCAGGTTCCCAATATTCTGATTTCAGGGACACATTCTGACCTGGTTTGTGACCTCTCAATCTGAAAGGAGCTGCACCCAATTACCAACACCACCCAGGGGAGCTTTTCCAAAGTCCCATTGCTTTGTCTCCTGGGTCAGAACCATTAGCGATGGGGTCCAACATTCCATATCTTTATAAAGTTCCCCGATGAATTGGCAGCCAGCACAGTTTGGCAAACTCTGCATCAAAGCCTTAATTACAGTATATCCCACCTTTTGGCAAACCTTATTATTAATGCACAGTCTCCATTACAAAAGCTTAACTAGTCTTTCTTCCTTTTATATGTTTGGAAAATAATATTTGTTGGGAGAAGACTTCCATTCAGATGGAAGTCAGGTGCCTGCTTCTCTCTAAATCCACAGGAGGCTTTACCTCAATGCCAACAACACTGAAGCTTAAGGACCCTGCGCACAGGGCTCCCTTCCAAGGCACTGGCTGTAATTTTTTGATGTAATTTCACATTTTTCTTCTTAAATAGAGACTTCCAAGTTGTATAAGCTTTGGGCACCACAAACCTTGAATCTACAAATCTACACCATCTATAAATGATGGCCTATCTGACGAGACCATCCAGAGCAGCCCTAAATTAAATTTTTTAACAGCTCAATTTTCTTTTCCTAACCAACAGATTCTCTAATTCTTTCTCTTTTTAAAAATCTGATGTTCTACATTTAAGAAGTGTATTTTTTACAGACACTCTGACAGCCAAAGACAATATTAGTGCAATGACGACCTGGGACAAGAGCTGGTAGCAGAACAGATGGTCTAAGCAAAGGCCCACCACAGGGACAGGGCGGTGCCATGTGTGTGATAGCTGCTTTAGAAGTCCAAGAGGGTCGCGTGCTGCTGAGATTGAGTGGGGACTCGGAAACCACACTATGTGACCTGAACTCAAATTGATTGATTTACCCGGTGAATTTAATACACGGGCCTCATTCATTTTGAATAGGAGAAGTAACCTGCTGCATCTTCCCTATTCATGAGCTTATTCTCCAATTTAGGAAGGTCGCCTACTGCCCAAAGCAGAGAACAGCCTCCCTGCTGGGAAGGAAAGTTTTTTCACTGTCCTCAGATGTTAATGTTTTCGGTGTTCAGGCTATTTTTATTTGGCGGCACAGACGGTAGTGTAAGCACAGATTTCTTCGGCAGTTTTTATTATAGCAGGTGTGGGGATCCTAGGCCATTGTCCTTAAAACAGACACACATTCATTACCTGAGCCTGCACAGCTTTGGAACTAATGCCATCTTTTATCTGTGATCATTCGGTTGTCTGCTTCTTGTTATAAAAAGAAAAAGGAACAAAACCTAACTCCAGGAAGCCTTTTTTTGAGATGAAAATGACTAAGATGTCATGAAAGACTATTATAATAAATCAAATTTTTGTCATTTCCAAAGGAACTATCTGAAAGCAAAATAATCTGGGGATCTACAAGAGAACCACTTGAGACAAACCTGAGCTCTGCCACAGAGGAAGGGGTGAGGAAATCAATGAGAAGAGGCCTCCCTCCCTAGAGGCGCATGTCTTGGCTGCAGCTCTACGGTACCCCTGTTTTAATCTTGGCTACAAATGAAGAACAGATGCAGAAAGAGGATGAATGTTGAAAATATATATGGAGCTGTGTGTTGTGAAAAAGAATGGAATGAACAGGATCAGGGTAGAAACGAGGATGGCAGAGTAACTGTCCACACCAGAGAGCTGCCTTCCCCTTTGATAATCCTATTCCAGAGCACTAATACCTCCAAGTGGCTGCCTGACCTGGGACTATGCTTCCCACTTCCTTGACTCTATCTAATTAGTGGGGCCACCTACTAGTTATCACCAGCGGAATATGAGGGGAGGTGACAGATTTCTTTTCCAGGCCACAGAGGTTATGAAACAGGTAAATCTTCTTCTTTTTTTTTTTTTTTTATTGAATGGTAACTATGTACATTAATGCACTTCTGGGGTACAGTGTGGGGTTTTCACATGCAATCTGAAATACTTCCATCACAGGTAAATCTTCTTAATCATTGTCTCCATTCTTTTTATTCTCATTTGCCTGCTGGAAGTTACGCTGAAATTGTCAAAGCTACCAATAGCCTTGGCCTCGGTCCCAAAACTTTGGTACAGAGTTCCCGACCAACCTGGAGCCACCTTGTACTGTTAAGGTGATAAGAAATACAATTACACGTATGCCTCTCAAATTTTCTCGTTTGCTTTTTTATTTTTTACAATGGCTGGCATTACCCTAATGAATGAGTGGAGATAATCGAACTATGTTCAGAATTGTAACGTACCTGTTATATGGATATGATATTCTTCTTTGAAGATCTTCTGGAAGAAAGGAATCTTGAACTGCATGTGAGGAGTGTGCAACCCGGGGAGATTTACATCCACATCGCCCATGAAATGTGGGAATTCCCAGTCCTGTCAGAGAAAAATCAAATAAAAACATATTTGTGATTTGTTTTGTTCCTAAGCAGCAAAACACCAAAAAATGACTTTTTATGAGCACTTATTTTAAAATCATTTAAATGCAGCCAGCTGTTGGATGTATCCGTTTCATCCTGTGATGGTTATTTTATGTACATCAGGTAGCAATATGCATTCGAAATCAAGATTAAGTCATAACTTACAGCCTCAGATTTTCTTTTTAATGTGGTAATAAGAAACCAATACAGAATTGATTTGCATCTACCCATGTTTATCTCTTCCATTCTGGAGAACTGCACTTTTACATTTTTATAGGAAGGAAGGAATCCATATTTAATAAATACGAGGTAAATGGGTTGTATCTTGTTTTGTTAATTAAAAAATATATGAACCTTATAGTGGCATGTTTTGCGTAAGAAGACAAAGTAAGAAGGGTAGGATCCACTTAACCAAGTTCTTGAATTCATATCAAGGAGCTTTCATTAATCATCTCTGCTAGCAGCAACCACCCCGACTGTAAAAATGCCAGCCTCCTGTCCTGCTCTCTTGCAATTTGGGGTTAATTTGAGCCAAATGCAGGAAGACCTGACATAGTAGCATGAGCGATCACCAGTGAAGGAATGCTCAGCTGGGCGTTAGGTATTTCCTTGCTGCCAAGGCAAAATTCATCAGGACAACCCCCCTAGAAGGAAGGGAAACAGATGCAAATGAGGTGTCCCACTGCTCTTGGGTTTTTAGGCAGAGGCATCAAATTCAGGGTCCTAACTAGCATGTAAAGGAAGAATACATTAAATTTGAAGAAACATGAGAAATAGATCCATAGGCATTAATATATACATTTTCACTTTTAAGAGCTAAATAATCACCAGTACTATGTTTAGTTAATATTTTTAAAGAAATAGGAATTTGAAAAGTCACAAATAAAATATTAATTTTTAATCCATTATCTCAATGTAAGAAAGTTACATTTATCCGAAACTTTTGTACATGAAGCTGATGTACGTGAGGTAGTAAAACAGCGCCTGGACTTTTTAGGGGTTCCTCACTCCTCTCCTTGCAGAGAATTCCGGCTAAGGGAGAAAGGGTACTCAGGAAAGGGAAATATGTAAGTGACAGTAACCAGAAAAGCTCTCAATGTGTATCAACTTCCTAATCAATGGATCATTTCAGGCTGCTAATAAGAAATAAATATACAAGAAGAAAAATGGAATGATGCGGTATCATCCCTTCCTGTGGGTGTTAATCTTTTGCTGATCTCATTTCCCCTTGTCTTGCAGATATCAATAGTAAATCGACTTCTATTTTGGGAAGTTCATAAAACCCCAAGCACTGAAGCTGAACGAATTTGGAACGTTTTGATCCAAATTATTAGAAAATGGATTGGTAATAACACCTGTAAACTATTATTGAAGTTAGCATGGATTGCTTTTTTTTTTTTTTTCACTAATGCCATCTTTGTTCTTTCTTTGTTATTTGGAAGACTCTTGCAAAGAAATGTAACATTGAATTTAGTCTCTTGCTAAATTATAACTGATGAAAAATTATCATTGGCAAAATAAAGAATGGATAAACTGAACATCTTTCACCTGTCCTGAATAAATAACACAAAGCATCATCAATAGAGCAATTCTCTCAGTATTTCTTAGCTTAGGGAAGAAATTATTTCTTGGTAGTAACTGAGCCAGTATACTTAGAATTGGCTTCCTTTCAGATACTTTTTGAAAGATTCCAGTTAGCTTTTTCTTCCATGAAACTAAAGTTTTCTATTGGGTATGAAATTGGTTTTAGTTTGAAAGCAATCCCTAGAGATTTCTTATACACTGTGATCAAAATCTCATTCACCAGAAAATGGTTCCTCAATTATTTCCCACCTATACTTGGAGATTGAAAAATGAGTTAAGGAAATCGGGAGTAAAGGAAAGAGGGAGAAAGGAAAATCTTGGTCTTTATCCGGGATATGACTTTCTTTTACTTTACTTTTTTGTGAAAGAAAGAAAATTGATGCTGGTGGGGTGGTGAAATGTGAGAGCAGTGGCTGGTGCCATGTAGGAAATTTTTAAAAAGAAGATAAATGAAAGATGACGTCTTGTTTATTAAGTCTCTCAGATCCATGTCTTCCATTTTCTTTTCACTATCACGGTGTTTTGTTTTTTAAAACTCTCTTGTGTCACTCTGTGTGACCGTGCACGGCCACGGCCTTGCTCCCACGGATAACTGAGAACATGCGGTATTTGCCTTCCTGTTCTGTGTTACTTAGGAGACTTGTCTCCAGTTCCCTCAAAGTTGCTGCAAAAGCTGTGATTTCACTCTTTATTAACAGCTGAGCAGAACTCCATGATATATAAAGAGACCATAGAAAGATACACAAATAAAAGCAGATGCCCAAGGTGTGGTTGGGAGAGGGGTAGGCTGAGGAGCAAGACAATGAACCCCGGTTTCTACGATTTTGATTTTTCAGTTTTTGAATACAGAAGCACACCCGGAGATCTTGTGGGTTAGATTCCAGACCAGCACCATAAAGCAGGTCATACACGCACACATACAACAGACACAGATTCTTTTACTTAAGTTCCTAACTCCCTGCCTCCATTCTCTGTCTCCACTACTCTGAGTTTTGCACTTCAAATCCTACTCCACATATCACTTCAGACTCATTATTCTTGAGTCAGTGTGCATCTGGCCTAACTTGAAGGCGAGTGGAAGAGTAATAATAATCAATGCTACCATTTGGGACATCTGGGGCTCATCTAATGCAAAATGAACATCTGAGGCTGGCAAGACCTCAAGTAGTTATTGAAAAGAAGTAGAACGAGGAGGGGGAGGGCATTTCTCTTGGTGTTGGTCTCTTCATCTATAAATTAGTATTAAATACATCAAGCTCACAGGCTCCTTGGGAGGATGAGCTAATACCGGGACAGCAATTAGCACACTGCTCAAGGCAGAGGGAAGTGGACAAGATTGGGTTATTTCCCATCCTGAGTTGTTCCTAAGATTAGGAAGTAGGTGAAAGATAAGTCTGTTTCCAAGTGGGTTACACATTAGCTGCTTCAAGAGCCAGGTGGAAAATGAAGACCACCTTCTCCTTCCTGCCTTCATCTGTCCCACAGCACAGGCCCCTAAAGCCTCTGGATGGGCTTTGGTCAGAGCCGAGTCTCCCCAGAGGGCTTCCTGGAGCAGGGCTGTAGGAATGGGCACCTTCCTCAGAGCCATGGAGCAGTGTCCTCATGAGGAAGCCAGAACGGATGCCTCCTGGTTTCTTGTGTAATGTGGTACACACTGTGGCGATCTCCAGAAATAACTGTGGGGGACTTTAATAGTGCCAGGGTGACACTGCTACTATGCAGGCAGGAGCATGAGCCAGCATGGGTGGACACAGAGGCTGAGGGACGTGTGCACGTCTGGGTCAGAAATGACCGAGCTCTTGCAGCATTCGGGGCTCATCCCTGGCTCTGTGTGTACGTACACACGCACAGAAAAATCCTGAAAGCTTTCCCCCAGCTTTATTAAGGTATGATTGACAAATAAAAATGGTATAAAAGTTACAATGTGATGTCTTGATACACATTATAAAATGATTACTACAACCAAGCTAAGTAGTACATCCATTTACAGATGAGAACATTTGCTTCTGAGAAGCCACTTGTCTAAGTGGTGTAGGTGCCGCCAGCAATGCCCAGGTTTTGTCTGCTTCCAGAGGACACACACATTCTGCTGAGCTCTATTGTCACTACCCATGAAACGCGATGCTACTTCCTGTGTTTGGTTCAGAACTGCACTTATTTTCACTGCTCTCTCTGTTCTAATTGATGGCAGTCATCACCAAAGCCACTTCCAGGCCAGGCTTTACACTACTATTTTCCCCCCTGGAGGGCTGTTTCATTTGATTCACCCAACCCTCATGTGAACGGAAAAACCAACTTTAACACTTTCTCCACAAAACAACTGCCTGGGACATAGTTAGCTTCTAATCAACTCTGACGAGTAAGGAGACGGATAGCAGACCCTGAGATCGCCTGGCGCTCACTCTGGATGGGGGCCGGTCCTAGACACAGATGTAATGCAAGTATTACGAGAGTCACAGCTGACTTGCCTCTGCAAAACATAAAATATATTTTTTGAACACAGATAAAAAACTGTTGAATGAAGGGAATGATGAGGCAAGGTATGTTCAGCCACAAAGCCCGAGTAGAATGGCTGACCCTGGAGTTGCATCTTGTGAAACGTTCATTTATTTCGTTATTACTAACACTGAAATGTTATCTGTGTCTAGTAATTCAAAGCTTTTGTATGTTCTCTGCTATTAAATCTAACAGTAACTGCAGAGCTCTATCAGATGTGTGGCTCAGGGATGTGAGTTATTCAGAAACACGGTATTACACTATTCCAGTTCACCTCCCCTCGTGGTGATATGCTCAGTATCACCAACTTTGCGTTTGCTTCTGATATGAGAAACAGTTAATTTTCATTCACGTGGGTGCATTTCCTGTGTGAAAATAAATGGGCAGTATCGTGATATATATTTAATGCTATTTCTCACATACATGGTTTATTTCTGCTCACAGCAATAAATATAAGTTGCTGATCCCTCCTATTCATGGGCCACATTAGGATAGAATTTCAGGACAGTGTTAAGTACCTAAGCAAGAAGGTCTCGGGACAGCCTGGATTCACCACTTCCCAAGTTTTCTCTCAGTGAGACCCACGCCTCGGGGCCAAGGAGAAGAACTTGGTGCTATTCAGAGGAACTCAAGCTTGAAACCAACACTGTTTTGAATTCCCTGACTGGCGTTCAATTTCCCAAATCTAAATGAAGAGACCTCGTTTCTATTGAGGGAAGCATTAGAGGATAAAAATGCAATGACACTGATTACCCTGCAAAACGGAAGCCGTAGTGTCAGAACAAAAGCATTTTCTGGGGTAAAGATTAGCTACCTGGTTTCGAGGATATGAAAAGATTAGATTTCACTGAAAAGTTGGTAGCTGTTTAGAATAGAATGAACAATAGATTCTTAAATGTTTTTATAAAATACCAATACTTTTTTCATTCTAACAATTAGAATACCTCCTCTCCATAGGCATTCAATCATTAAGTTTCAAACGATTTAAAGAGTCAGCTTTAGAAACATTTCCTTCTTATGGCTAATCTCTATTCTTCCATATTTCGTAATTGAATTTAGAGATCCATGAATGTCAGAACATCATTCTCCCAGAAATTCCCCCAGCTTGTAAAGTATCCTGGGCTTTGCTATGCTCAGCAGTGTCCTAGCAACCGGATTTCAGATGACAGTGAGCAGTGGTGGCCTGAAGAATTGCACTCATGTTTTGGGTGATATTTTTGTTTCTTATTAAGAAACTCAAGTGCCCGCTTTCTATCGGCAACACTGTGCTGCTTCTAATTGGCAAAGTTGCCATAGTATCACTTGGCTGAATAAATCCTTGGAAACCCTGACAGAGAGTAGCTTTTGCTTATTTGTTTATCGCCTGTCTCCCCCACTGGAACGTAAGCTCCTGGGAGTGTAGAGGAATTTTTCCCTGTTTTGTTCACGGCTGTATTCTCCATCGCTAAAATAATGCTCAGAATACAGTAAGAGCTCAAATATTTGTTGAACTGATGAATGCAGCTCTCTGAAAGTTAAAGATGTAGCACAATCCCTTTTTGGTTTCATGTAAATAGACACCTCCAATGGATGTAGGTAAACAGAAATAACCCAATAAATACTTGTTTTGTAAATAAATACTACACGTTAACCTAAGATTGCATGATGAGAAAATGGTTGTTTTTCTTTTTTTTTTCTATAAATGAGGTAAATTGGAATCATACACAGAGTAACACAAGATTGAGCCATCTGCCAAAGTTCACAGAACAAAGGAGTGGATGATTAAAGAGAGTGGAGGTCAAATGCAAGAAGGGTGGAGAGGGAAAAGTAAATGTTTGGGAAGGGTTAAAACTGCTTGTTGGGGTGACCCAAGCCTGACTTAGTCACCATGTAGATGCAAAGAAATGCAGGAGAATGTCCAGCCAAGTCAGGGAACAAGGGAAGAGAATATAAACCAGCACATGATTTTAAAAAAGTGGGGGACCCTGTCCCAGTGGATGACAGCAGGAGGCAGGCTAAGGCAGGGGTGATGTGAGAGCCCAGAGCTGCTGCAGCAAACATGAGGGCGCAGGCGAGAGACGCACCTGCTTCTGAGCCGTCCTCTGACAGCAAGGCTTTCCCGTATGTTACGTTCTCATTTTGTCTTAATATTCACTGTTATTTTTTCCCTTCAAGGGCAATTGGATTCTATAACCTTTTGGACTTCTCTCTCAAGAGGCACACATGCTATTTAAAAGATTTAAAACCTTTGGGAACAAATCTTGGCTTTCTGGTTGAAGTAGGCTTTTGTCAACAAGTCGTAGAGACGGCAGACCTCATGTATCACTAAAACAAATTCAAGGCAAACTGTAAACCCTTGGTCGAGACGTTTTTACAATCTTGACTTCTCATATGCTTTTGTGTACTCTAAAACATCAATGAACTTTCATAATTGTTGTTGCCCAAGCAATCTAACTTATCTGAAGGGTTGATTGTATAAAGTTGTGTCTTTTTTTCCATCGATATATATTTTTTAATTTTCAGAGGCCAATATGAATCTTTCTGGATAATGGTGAAGCCAACGTATATCAACAAGCTATAAATAATAGTTTAGTTCCTCTAAAGAAAGCAGATAAGTCAAGCCCAGAATGAAACTAAAAAGTAGAGTCTGTTACTTTTAAGAGGCCTCGCCTTGGGGTTCTGGCAAGATAGCTTTTTACAAACAGGCTTCGTTACATCTAGATACCTTGAAAGCATCATTCCCTTAAATGTCAAGATGGAAACGTGTCTGATGAAATGCACTGAGCCTTATTTAAAGATGTCCTGCCCTGGCAGGCTGATGTGTTGAAGGACAAAATAGAAGTAGTCTTATAAGTGTTTAAAACTAACAGAAATGTATCACGTGGCACCTAGGAATAATGGAAAATCAATACCCTTCACTAGGGCAACACAGGTCACTGGTGTACAGCAAAGAGTGCTAAACATCTTACAGACACCTGTGAAGGGGGCTTGCAAACCACTGGTTATGAAGAGTTGCTATAACTAAAGTTAGTCCAGCTTGGTGCCTGTAGCTCAGTGGTTAGGGGGTCAGCCACATACACTGGGGTTGGAGGGTTCGAACCCGGCCCAGGCCTGCTAAACAACAATGACAACTGCAACCAAAAAATAGCCGGGCATTGTGGCAGGTGCCTGTAGTCCTAGCCACTTGGGAGGCTGAGGCAAGAGAATTGCTTAAGCCCAAGAGTTGAAGTTGCTGTGAGCTTTGACATCAAAGCACTCTACTGAGGGCAACATAGTGAAACTCTGTCTTAAAAACAAATAAATAAATAGTAAAATTAGTGCAAAGTCTAGAAAAACACACTCACTTATGTGTCATTTTGGATGGTTTTCCACTAATCGTCAAACAACTTGACCTACTTAGCACTTAAGAAGAATGGATGTTAATTACATAAATTAACAGTTTTTTCTTTTACTCAAATGAGAACTTCTCTAATAAGAAACGAGTGAAATCTAGTAGAACAAAGTTATTAGCCAACACACTTTTGTGTTAGTTTTCAGACTTTGGCTGCAAGTCAATCCCACACAGTCCCCGCTTATTCTGTGTTTTGTTATATTTGGACATTTGGTACAAAATGTCACTGTTCCAGTATCTGTTCTATCTCCACACATGCTGCCAGCAATGGTCACATTTAATCATCTGAATGACTAATTTCTTGTATGGACTATACAGGAAAATTAATTGCATACTGTCAAGAGCAGGTATTATTGTCCTTGGTAATTTTTTTTATTTAATAATAAGGTCATTTTTTTCCATAAAAAATGATAGTGGAAATCAGTGGCAAAATGTGATTGAATATAAAAATACTCACTGCAAAAATAATGAGGGGAGTATAAAGTTGATAGAAATATCAGATGGGTGGTGGAAGTGAATGACCTCTAGGTGGAAACACTAGTTTCGTTCATTCCTATGATTATAATTTTTCAAGAATGTCTCATGGATCAGACATTTTAGCTGGGGAGGCAGACCGGTCAATCAGCAAACAGCAATACAGCACAACGTTCAAGGGTGCTCTGAGGGAAATAACCCAGGGCAAGGGGCTGCACAGTAGGGAGCTGGATGTGGGTGCGATTCTAATTAGTCAAAAGAAAACTTCCCTGAGGCCAACCTTTGTGTGAAGTTCTGACTGACATGAACAAGAAAGCCTTGCAAAGCTCTGCAATGGGGTTACATCAGCTGGATGGAGCGGCAGGTGCAAAGGCCCTGGGGAGGAAAAGAGAGGGCTGTGTTTAAGGAACAGCAAAGCTACAGTGGTTGTAGGAGTTGGAGTGACGTGAAGGAGGCAAGCTGGCTGTAGGAGGAATAAAGACCCGTCAGGAGACTGCTGCAGTAGGTTAGGTGTGAAATGACAGTGGTTTAACAAGGCTGGCCACGTGGGCAGCTCAAGCATATCCTGAAGGTACCACCAAATGGATTTCTGAATGGGTGGAGCAATGGTGAGCAGTAATAACATTTACTAAGAAAGAGGAGGTAGGGGAACCAGCACACTTGTAGGAGATAGGGAAAGGGTAAAAATCAGAGCGTAGTTCAGAGCCTATTAATACGGAAAAGCTTACGGGACACCCCTGGGGAGGCGCTATGCAGGCAGTGGGAAAGCTTAAGGAGAGGCCAAGGCAGGGGATGTAAAGTGGCATCATTGGGTACTTATTGATCTAAGGCCACAGAATTGGATCAAATCACTTAGAGAAGGAGGATGGAAAGCCAAGGGAAGGGGGCCCAGGACTGAGCGTAGATGCACCCCCACATCTAGAAGTTGGAAGAGAAGAAGCCAGTAAAGAAAACTGAAAGGGAATGACATCATTAAACAATGAACAAGAGCAGTGGGAAGTGAGTAGGGTGAACGCACGGGCTTCAGGAAGAAAGGCTGTGCTGAGTGCAGCTGAGGGTCCAGGGAGGAGAGGACTGAATATCGCCACAGGATACGGTGGGGGGGGGGGGGTAGCTGACCTTGGTATGATCTTTGAGCTCCCGAAGAAGTTAATACTGGGGACAATGCCCGAATGGAGTTGGCTGGGGAGAAAACAGGAGGTGAGAAATACAGGTAATATACAGAACTCTCAGGAGGAGCTTTGCTGTTAGGGCAAAGAGGCAGCAATTGGAGAGAGACCATAATTGTGTTAGTTTCAAATAATTTTGGTAGTGTACAATAAATTGAAGTTTGATAGAACGGGGGACTCCAAGACGTGAGAATCACTTTTTGTTTTCCTGAATAAAAACAAGCAAAACCCAGCTACGTTCATTACATCTTGAATGCAGCCGGCTTTTAGAAACAGCAGGCTGGATCCTCGCCGCTCTGTCCCAGGGTGGTTTCTTCCTGTTTTTACCTTTCTTAGTAAAGACTGCAGGTTCTGGAGCGACCGCAGAGCCTCCCTCTCTGACCCCTACGGACACTCAGGGATAGTACATATCAGAAAGAAAAACCTTCAGAGCAACGCATCTGAACTGCCAGACTCCCCGTGCCTTTCTTCAATGAATTTTAGGTCAAGAGTGTTCATCCTCTGAGCTCTAGAGAAAAATTACCCACCCTCGTGTAAGAGAGCAAAGACGGAGCAAACAAGATACATTGGAGCAGGTTAGAGAGATGGAAAAATAATGTACGTTTTGTTGTTTGAGAATTATACCCTCAGTGAACTGAAAAAATTTCTGGAACTATTGTTAGTCCAGGGGTCAATGGCCAAGAAAAGTCTAAAATACGTTGTTTTCCTGTTGGACCCCTAGGCGAGAGATAGTCTATTACCCTCGGGGTCCTTCTGAAAACAAGTCTACATGCTGGGGTGAACAGCCTTACACACATGCTCACAGTTGCCTGCCTTTATCCTGGCACGATCCATTCAGAAAAGCCTGAGGGGGCTACAGCAAACTAGATTTATAGATTCCACACAGCACAAACAGGGGAATGTGAAGTTGTATTTCTTGCAGAAGTTTCCCAATGATGCACTCCAGTTCCCCATAGGACAGCACTGTGCCATCACTGAACCAGTTCACCACCATTCTGTGACCATGAGATGGAAAGCATCTATTCTCGAAGAATATCAAATACCATTAACGAGTAACGAAATAAATGTCTTCCTTTTAGAGTTATAGACAGTGACAGTCAATGAGGTTACAGGAGTCCTCCCGTAGCACCAACAGGTTACTGATAGAGAAGAGTCCAGATGATGTTAAATCAGCAGCAGGAATTACTCTCCACTCCTGTCACTGGTACTGAGGACTCGTCCAGAAAATACATTTAGGAGACTCACTATGTTCCTTTTCTATTCAGACGAAAGCAAACGAACATTTGTCTCCAACTTGATCAGTGCCGGGCATTTGATATACTTAAACTAGACCAACCATATTCAAACACATCAATGGCAGGGGGGGTTTTGCTCATTTTCTGTGGGTGTACATCGAGGCTCAGAGAGCAGTCACATAGTTTGCTCAGTGATGCACAATTGGTGCCAGCAGGATCTGTCCCCAGTCTGACTGCAAGGTCTTTATCTTTCACCCTGTCACACTTTCCATGACTTTTTTTGTTGTCAGGCTTTAGAATTGCAATTATCTACCCACCTGAAAGCCAATTACCATGCCGATATGGCTTTGGTTTGACGCTAAATTATAGATGTAATAAAAAGGTTTCCTTTCAATGGCATGTTCCAGCTCTCCTCCAAAAGATGTCTTCTCAGAATTATTTTGCTACCTGGAGCAGGTGGGGAGAGGATCCTGTCTACCTCGCACTGCAAAGTGGGGGCATGTCGGTGGTTGTATGTTTACCCCGCAAGTCACTGACAAAATCTACAAAGGATGCAGCTGAGATACGCATTTAACCTGGACGGTTTATGGCCATCTTAGAGTTTTCACTGCCAACGCATAGATTTGCTTCTAAACTTATAATATGAGGACTGTCTCCCTAAATTCTTTGCACTTCAGTGTTCTCCCCTGAGGACATTTTTCATCATGCTTAGCCAGTCTGAGGGCAGAGTGCAGTTTCCTGGACTGAGGAAACCTTTTATTACAGATATATTTAGCATCAAACAAAAGACATATCGACATGACAATTGGCTTTCCCTGCACAGGAAAACAGGGTGGCTTTTGAGATGATTTAGTGCCCACTAGAGATGCCTGTCAAACTTTGCAACTTGCTGAGTAAACACAACTTTTATCAGGTTCCGAATTTGGATGAGGGTAAGATTTGTGCTCCTACAGCTGTGCATACCATTAAATGGCCAAACTTTTATATTATGTACATGACTTGAGACAGAGCAAAAGAGTAAAGACACAAGGAAGAGATATATTTTTCTTTCTTTCTTTCTTTTTACATAGAAATTAAAACAAATTGTCTTATTTAAGTGTTCCCTGTCCCTTATTTCAAGATTGTTTAAGGTATTATGTTGTAAGAAGTCTCTCACTTTAAGGGTTAATTCTTCTTGCTCATAATTATGATTAAGAGATGACACAGTATCTGTACACAGAAAATTATTAACCTTTTCTCAATGGCCTCCTTTATATTGGATTTTAAACAAAATTATCAGTGTAACCAATATTAGAAAACCACATCTGTAATGTTTTTATGAGAGCAGGTTTCATGTTACATCTCTGTGTAATATATCATATTTCTAATGAAATGTACTGTATTTAGAAATATTACAAATAATATCCTCAGGCATATGCAGAAGCAAAGTTAATAGTGGACTTTTGAAAGGTAGTAAAAATTATCAGAAAATAATTTTATGCTACCTCAGGATAAAATCTCATAAAATTTTTACTCATAAAAGTTGGTAAGCCTATGGTTCTGAAAATTGACTTTTAATGCACAGAAAAGCTATATGGAAGCAATCATAAAAACTAGACATAAAACATAAAATTTTGCCTTTAAGCCTTAGATTGTACTGGTGAGCCATAGGTAAATGTGAAATTGTTACATTTGCCAGTTGCCAAAGGCTTTGCTTTCTGGATATCTGCAATGTTAGATACATTAATCAATTAATATGTTATTTTTCTTATATAAACCCAGGCACACTTGATTCATTACCTCTCACTAGAGGAGAAGCTGCAAAATCAACATTATTAGGAAACTGTTCAGATGACAGACTATTCAGAAATCAGTTGTCTGAAGAAGGTTCCAAATTATTTTATAAATAGATGATCTGTTGACGGATTCCCACCTCCAATTCCCAAGGCAGAGATCCCTGGACTTTTAATACTGTATTTGTTTTTAAATGATAAATCCACTCTAACAACTAGACACACAGATCCAATGTGTCAATGAATCGGGTATCATATGCCTTTCAATTAGCCTTAGCCCGGAACGGAGATGTCTCCACATCGCTTCTTTCCAATGATGAACATTTGGGTGTTTTAATGTTAAATGAAAGGAAATGCATTTTCCTTTGCTAATATTATTAAATGTTCTGCTTCTCACCCTTTCTGCGCTGTAATTGATGCACTGTTCTCACAACGGCCACCATTCCGTGAGCTCCTCCAGGAATAGGTCCTGAACCAGGTGCGGATTTTGCATACATGTCCTTGTTTTGCCCTTAAAACAATTCTCCAGGCTGGCATTCTTTCTGTCTTTTGGGGGGATGCTGCACCATTCTCTTGCTTGTCTTCTCCCCCTCCCATCTTTCCTCTCTCATTCCCTGCTCTCTGCTCTCTTCCTTTCCTTTCTATCTCTTCTTCCCCCCACTCTTCACTTTCTTTAATATAAAATAAACTTACACTTTTAGGCTCGGTGCCCATAGGTCAATAAGTAGGGCGCCAGCCACATACACTGAAGGTGGCAGGTTCAAGCCCGGCCAGGGCCTGCTAAACAACAATGACAATTGCAACCAAAAAATAGCTAGGCATTGTGGCTGGTGACTGTAGTCCCAGCTACTCGGGAGGCTGAGGCAAGAGAATCGCTTAAGCCCAAGAGTTTGATGTTGCTGTGAGCTGTGACGCCACAGCACTCTACCCACTGTCACAGCTTGAGATTCTGTCTCAAAAAAAAAAAATCAAACCATTTGTTTCTGCACAAACAAAAAATTGCTAACATTTTTACTTTTAAAATAGATGTTCTGCCAACTTGTAAACATAATTGGTCTTTGGATAATTTTCTGATTATTTCTCTTCTCACTTACGTTAATTTGGGAGTAAGTCTATTCAGAGATGTACTTAGACATCCATATTAACCAGGTAATTTTGCTCCTATAAATCTTCCCTGGTAAGGAACTAATTTAAAAAAGTGAAAAATAAAGTTATATAGATGTATAAACATAGATTTTCAAGCTGTTGTTATTTCTTATGGTGAAAATGTGAAAGCAACTTTATGACAGAAAACAGTGAAACAAATTATGGCGTATCATTCCATGGAAAATTACATAGCTACTCAGAATTATAATTATGCAAACTTTATGATATATAGTTAAGTTAAAAATACATAAGACAAAATTGAATATATGCTATAACTTTAAGTGGAAACTTGCAGACGCACAAACAAAACAAAAGACTAGCAAAACATATAATAAGGTAATACATCAAATGAGTTTTGTTATGGTAGTAAAAGCATAGATGGTTTTGAAATAATCTTACTTTTCACATTTCTGAAGTGTTTATATATTATTTTAATTTTGTGCACCCCCATATTTATGTACACACTCTTGACACTTTGTCATTTTTCAGAGAGATTCTTTTTTTTTTCTTTTGGCTTTCGATTTCCCTTTAATTCCAACATAGTCAATAACTTCCTTTAAGCTTAAACTTTTTATCCCTTTATGAATCTCTCTCTTATTCTCTCTTGCCTTTATTTACTTCTGGTTGAAGGAATTCCTTTTAGGCTCTGGGTTCAAAAGGGACACGAGATCTTCTTATATTTACAGTCTTTCTAAAGCGCCTTCTTTCAGCGTCCCCAGAGTGCTGTGATGGTTAATGGGATAACGCCCACATGGTACTTTATGCTCCTTAGAGAAAGGTGCTATATAAAAACAATGCATTATAATCATAGGTTATTACAAAACCCGCAGTGATATTAGAGTTACAATTTAGCATGAGGAGACAGGGCTGGACCAACCCCAGGTGCGGACTGGTCAATGTTCTGTCCTGCCACATTCTCGGGACTGGGAAGAGGTTGCCCCTTCTCCCAACTTGCACTTAAAATACCAAAATGTAAAGTCTCATTTCTCCTTGATGTTAAAGGCAGAATATTTGGGATTTCATGGAAAACCTTTTAAAAATCATAGCATGTCCTTTATGTTTATTTTACATTCTAATTTTCTTTCTCACTCACCTCCCACCCCTAACTTAGTTCCAGTGGAATATATTCCCCTTCTATGTATAAGAGAGACAGTTAGAGAGCCAGGTTCGGTGGCAGATCTTAGTGACTGCTGGAAGTCAGCAGATGACCAGGGAGCCGGGTACTAATGAAGAATAACAGAATTTCTAAGATGGATCGGAGGTCACTGAGCACCTTCAAACTGCTACTTGATGCACAAGTGGTCACCCACTCTGAGCATTTCCAGTGACAGCCGCTCCCCTCCTCTTTGCAAAGCTCTGACACTCAGTAGGCTCAACTCCACATTTACCCAGCTCTCTCCACCTGGAGTTTTGCTTTCTGAAGCTGAGCTAAGTATCCTCCCCCGACGGAGTCACTCCCTGGTGCCTCTTCATCCATTCATTCAGTCAGCACTTATCCTACAGCCACAGTGTAGGTCCTGCCTGAGGCTCTGGGGATGCTAAAAGGAGGATGGCACTTCTCTGTCCTGAGGCTCTCACAGTCTGCTTGGACACAGACACTAAGACAGAGAAATGATCATGATCACAGTAAGTGCCCAGCTGTACATAAGAAAGAAAGTAGTAAGGAACAGACAAGAGCAAAGATCTAATCCTTCCTGAGAGCATTCAAGAAGGTTTTGTCTCGTGTTGAAAAGATGACTACGATTTTTCCAACTGAAGAAAACTATGAAAGATCAGAAAACTAGATGTGACTGCGCCAGGCTCAATGTCCAATGTGGCTGGATCTGAGTGAGAAGGAGGAGGCAGAAGGGGCCAGTTTGGAAGGGTTTTATTTTCAATGCTTGCAAGATTGGACCTCAGGCCCTACATGGAACTTCTGGGGATTATAAAGCCAGAGGATGGTACAATCAAATTTGTCCTCAGAAGGTGACTATGATAATATAGGTAGAGTAGTGACCAGAGTGAGGAGAGTCTTGTGTTAAGAAGATATTGCAAAAGTTTCGGCGAGACGGGACGAGGACTCACATACAGTCCAGTGGTGGGAAGGCAGGAGCGGTTCTGAGAATGTAGTAAAGGCTCTTACATCATCACGTGGGACACGGCAACTAAGATGGGAGAAGCAAAAGGAGAATCTATTTTCTTTCCTTGAGAGACTGAATGGCTGTCAACACCATTAACAACAACAACAACAACAAAACACAGGGGGCAGAGCAACTTAGCTCAATCGGCTAAGGCGCCAGCCACGTACACCTAAGGTGGCTGGTTTGAATCCCCAGCCTGGGCCCACCAAACAACAATGATGGCTGCAACCAAAAAATGGCCGGGCGCTGTGGCAGGCACCTGTGGTCCCAGCTACTTGGGAGGCAGAGGCAGGAGACTCGCTTGAGCCCAGGAGTTGGAGGTTGCTATGAGCTGTGATGCCATGGCACTCTACCCAGGGGGACAGCTTGAGGCTCCGTCTCAAAAAAAAAAAAA